>CAUYLG010067475.1:0-10460 GCA_963573385.1 Cacajao melanocephalus
ATTTCATTGAGTTGATCTTCGACCTCTGATATCCTTTCTTCTGCTTGTTCAATTCGGCTGTTGAAACTTGTGCATGCTTCGCGAAGTTCTTGTATTGTGTTTTTCAGTTCCATCAATTCATTTATGTTCCTCTCTAAGTTATCCATTCTCGTTAGCATTTCATTAAATCTTCTTTCAAGGTTCTTAGTTTCTTTGCATTGGGCTAGTACATGTTCTTTTAGCTCACAGAAGTTTCTTATTATCCACCTTCTGAAGCCTGATTCTGTCAGTTCATCGCACTCATTCTCTGTCAGGCCTTGTTCTCTTGCTGATGAGGAGCTGCGATCCCCTGTAGGAGGAGAGACATTGTGATTTCTGGTGTTCTCAGCCTTTTTGCACTGGTTTCTTCCCATTTTTGTGGATTTATGCACCTGTCGTCTTTGTACTTGCCGACTTTCAGATTGGGTCTCAGTGGATGTCCAGCTTGTTGGTGATGAAGCTTTTTCTGTTTCTTAGTTTTCCTTTGGTGGATGCCCCTTCACCACAGAGCTAGGCTTTCCCGGGTTCAGTTGTGCTTACTGTGAAACTCTCAGTCCTCAGCGCTTCCAATTGCTGTTCTCTTTGTGGGGATGGGACCAGCCGAGCCCGACTCAAAGGGCACCCAGTTGCATATACTCCTCACTGAGAAGTGCCGTGCCGCGCCGGGTGCTGGCAAAACAGCCACGCCGGCCAAAAGAGTCACGCTGGCGACCCGTGTGGCTTCTCCACCAGGAATCTCCCAGTTTTTGGGCAACAGAAATTTGTCTGAAATTGCGGCGTCCACTTGCTCTCTGCGCTTTCACTGGGAGCTGCAATCCTGAGCTGTTGTTAATCGGCCATCTTGGATCTCTCCCCAGTAAAATGATACTTTAAGAGTCTAAGAGGCTTTGAGAATTTTTGGCAAAGTATTAATTATTTATAAGAGAAAACATAATACCAACATATTATAATTCATGAGTTATTACATTTTTAACTAATTTTTCTTATCTTTTTTGGCACCTACACTCTGTTTTTGATTTGTGACCATTTAGATTTTATATTTACAAGTGATTTGATTTCAGAATGTTGTGTATTTGTTCTCACTGAATAAATATTAAGTATACTTTTCTTTATTAAGTGAAGTGCAAATTAGTTTCTATTTCTGTAAAATAGTGCATTTTAACTCTGTGTATGTTGTTTCATTTTTATGTTCCATTGCAAGAGATAAGAAAAAAATTACAATAGCTATCTTGAATATGTAGATATTTATTATTTTTGAGTATCAAATTGTTATGAAATTTTCAAAATGTCATGTACTAAAACAATAGCAAATTCTACAATTTGTATATGGAAGGAGTAACATAGTCTATAATATATGTCATGAACACTGCTGATTTCTAAGAAAACACCATTAAAACAAATTTAAGATTTGTATTTATAAATATTTTAGTTTGTAAGCATACATTGAGCACCCAAAAGAAACTGCAGCACTTGATAAGGCAAATATTTATCAGCAGACTTTTTTTTCTATATTCTTTATTTATTTTCAGATAAGTAAGATCAGCATGCTTTGAAGGAGCTCATCATAAAGTGTCAAGGCACTAGGTAACAAATCAATGGCCGTTTAGATGATTGTTTTTCCCTGAAGGAAAATTTATTTTGGTTTGGAGACTTAACTTCATTATGCTTCAGTACATACTGAGTGAAAAACGCTATTTCCATCATTAATGTGTGTATAAAAGCTTTTTGTTGTCTGCACTGAAAAGTCAGTCAGTTGACTTCTTTTCTTGTGATGTATTGTCTGGCAGTAAAAGCCAATGCACTCTATATTATTGGTAGACTTTCACATTTTAACTAAATTTTTAAAGATGAACACATCTAGCTATATTATTAAATAGCATAAATTATATTACCATACATCAGTCAGAAATGGATGTAAATTTGTTTTTGTAAACTAAGAACACCAATATATTTTCATACATATTTCACACTGTTCAAGGATAGATTTCAATGGTTTACTACATTGATCACTACTATTTGTGCTTTTCAAGCTTTACTGAATTTTCCTATTATTTTGTTTCAATAAAGATACTTATAAGTAAATAAGAACAACTAATATTTGAACTACTAACCTTGCTACATTTTTTTCTATAAGGCAAACAAAGATTTTTAGCTAATTAATATTGATTATTTATAAACACTCTTAAATATATTTACTTTTCCTAGCTGTGGATGTATACCTAAGATTATATACCTTGTGAATCATATTACAATTTAAATTAACCCTACCTCTTAATATGTGCACAACACATGTAAACAGATACATGTATGCACATAACCAGATTTCTGTTTGATGGAAGTTCAAGACTGCAGTATTTTGTCTGTTTGTTTGAGACAGAGAGTCACCCTGTCACCCAGTCTGGAGTGCAGTGTTGCAACCTTGGCTTACTGAAACCTCTGTCTCCTGGGTTCAAGCAATTCACCTGCCTCAGCCTCCCAAGTAGCTGGGATTACAGGTGTGTGCCACCACACTCATTAATTTTTTGTATTTTCAGTAGAGACAGAGTTTCACCATGTTGGCCAGGCTGGTCTTGACTCCTGACCTCAAGTAAGATTGCAGTATTTTAATCTCTAGTTGGGTTCTTTGGTTACCTTGTCGGTATAGATGTTTCTTGAAACTGTGAAGCCTTAGAAAAGGGAACAGTATGTACCCTGCAATGGAAGGAAGTCTCAAGGAGTATGAAAACTCAGGATCTTTATTTACTGTAATGGGTACTCTTTTTCTATGGTTAGTTTTCTTGGTGGTGAATGCTGTTCATGCTCTTTCTGTGAATGGCTATATGCAAATTAGAAAACCTTAAGTTGCTAATCATTGACATGATTAGTGCCTATGCTGACTCTGCTACCTATACCTATCTTGCGTTTTATTGATGTGCAACTTAGAAACTCCCAATATATTGAATCTATAAGATATTCTTAGAAGGATGTAGGCATCCCTTGATATTTGGGTTGAAATTGTGCTGGAACCAGAACTTAGACTGGAGTTAAAATTAACCTACTCTAATGCTTTACAAGTTAGGTGTAATTAGACTTTAAAATAGTCTCTTTTTGTACTTGCCCTTAATAACCTCTAAGCAGATTACTTGATTTCCAAACATTTAACTTATGTGCATTATGTCTGAAAAGAGAAGACTACCTACTTTGCATTTTTCCAATTAGTTTGTCAATTTTATGACTGCAAAGGGCTAATCTAATGCTCCATTTTTACTATTCCCTTCAATAAACAAGTCTTAATTTACCAAAGAACATTATTTTAATTGAGATTTTGTTGGCCCAATACCTTTTCAGCATATTTTCTGTTTTATTCTAGATTTTGCTATATTTACCACATGAAGGATGCATCCATTATAACTCACATTAGTTTCAGATATTAAAGGCTCTGACTTAAAAATGGGATTATTTTGGAAAGGGCAAATACCTTATGAGATGACAAACTAGAGACCCAGGAAAAACATTAAATAGCTATAAACAAAAATAAAATCCTAAGCTCTGCAAGTACCTAAAGGACCTGTCTCAGCCAAGGGCATTCCAAAGTTAACCTGAAAAATTAGTTAGGACCATTATGGAAAGTGGGTTCAAACATGGCTCATTATACCCTCCTCCCTTTGGAATTCAGGCACAACTGACCAGCATTGCCATTGCAAGAGTTTAATGTTTTTTGTTTGTTTTATTTTTTTTGCAATGAAACACTAAATTTCAGACTGACTCTATTATAGCATCATATGACAGATAGCAAGCAATGAAAGAAAATGCAATATTTTACACCAAAATGTATTTATTTAACATATTTTGAAATGGCCCTGCAAAGCTATCTTTGTGGAGAAAAATCTACATTTGTAGAGAATCACTGTTTTGCTGTAGGTCTTTTCCCTGATCCAGAAGAGAATTAACATAAGAGTCTGACACCTTTCTATGTCTGATCTGAAACATTTGTAATCTATTTTCTCTGAAGCTAATATACAAAGGCATCATCAGCATAATAAGAATATTGTCCTTTACAACCTCTTCTCTTAATCCAGACACTTCCTACTATGGATTCTAGGTCTTTAGATAAACTCTTTCAACCAATTGCCAATCAGAATTTTTTTGAATCTACTTACAACCTAGAAGCTACCATTTTAAGTTGTCCTGTCTTTCCAGACCAAACCAATGTACATCTTACATGTATTGATTGATGTGTTATGTCTCTCTCAAATGCAAAACCAAGCTGTAGCATGATCAACTGGGGCACATGTCATCAGGACCTCTTGAGGCCGTGTCATGGGCATGCCCTTAACCTTAGCAAAATAAACTTCTAACTTAGAGGAGACTGGACACAGATACTTTTGGTTTATATACCTATGCATTTTTACTTTAATATGCATTATCATAGCTCTATTTAAAAATATGTATAAAGGGTCATATTTCTATCTTGCCACTTTTGTGATATTTGAATGCAGATATGAGCTCGCATGCACATTTTAGAATCATATAATGTGGTTAAGTGCAATCATCTGGATAATAAAAAGCTACATAACTTATTTTTTATAATATTTGATAATTTATAGATTTTTAATGATTTAAATAAATGATGGATGGGGAAAACATTTTTGCAATCACCTTTCTTTTGATCCTATAGAAATGTTCAAAACTAACAAATATTCAAAAATATCCCATCAATGAGTCAGACTGAAGATTCAAGAGTCAAGCCCACATTTGCTTATAAACAAAATTTTACTCCTAATCTTTATGGAGACAGAAATGCATATGAAAACAGCTATCTGTATTGAGCATATATTACAGGTAATATCACACATATTATATTTTGTGTCTTCATTAAAATTCTTGTCCTATAGAATATAATTGTGTTGTTTCCTTCTATGTGTCCGTGTGTTCTCATCATTTAACTCCCAATTATAAGTGAGAATATGCAGTATGTGATTTTCTGTTTCTATGTCAGTTTGCTAAGAATAATAGCCTCCTACTTCATCCATGTCCCTGCAAATGATATGATCTCATTTTTTTAATGGCTGCATACTATTCCATAGTGTATATGTACCACATTTTCCTTACTCAGTCTATCATTGACGAGCATTTAGGTTGATTCCATGGCTTTGCTATCATGAATAGTACTGTAATAAACATGTGCATGCATGTTTCTTTATAATACAATGGTGTGTATTCCTTTGAGTATATGTCCAGTAATGGGATTGCTGGGTCAAATGGTATTTCTGTCTTTAAGTCTTTGAAAAATCACAACACTGTCATCCACAATAATTGAACTGATTTATACTCCCACCAACAGTGTACAGGAATTCCATGCTCTACAACCTCAGCAATATTTGTTATCTTTTAACTTTTTAATAATAACCATCTGGTATGAGATCGTATCTCATTGTGGTTTTGTTTTACATTTCTCTAATAATCAATGTTAAGCTATATGTATAATTCTTGGCTGCCTGTGTGTCTTCTTTTAAAAGTGTCTGTTCATTTTCTTTGCCCACTTTTTAATGGAATTGTTTGGGGTTCTTTTTTCTTTTATTTTGTAGATTTGTTTAAGTTCCTGATAGATGCTGGATATTAGAGCTTCGTCAGATGCATAGTTTGCAAAAATTTCCTCCCATTCTGTAGGTTGTTTAATCTGTTGATAGTTTCTTTTGTTTCTTAGAAACTCTTTAGTTTTATCAGATCCCATTTGTCAATGTTTGCTTTTGTTTCAATTGCTTTTGGCAATTTCATAATAAAATTTTTGCTCATGCCTATGTTCTAAAAGGTATTGCTTAGGTTGTCTTCAAGGGTTTGTTTTTTGTTTTGTTTTGTTTTGTTTTTTAATAATTTTGAGTTTTACATTTAATCTATCTTGAGATGATTTTTGTATATGGTGTTATAAAGGGGTCCAGTTCTAATCTTCATATGTCTAGCCAGTTATCCTGGAACTTAGTATCTAGGAATTGTACCACCTCTTCTTTGTAGATCTTACAGAATTCAGCTGTGAATCCATCTGGTATTGTTTTTCTTTTCTTCCTTTTAACACTGCATTAAGTTGTCCCAAAGTTTCTTGTATGTTATATCTTTATTCTCATTAGCTTCAAAGAAATTCTTGATATATGCCTTAATTTCATTATTTACCCAAATGTCATTCAGGAGAACTTTATTAAATTTTGATGCAATTGTATTTTTTTCAGTGAATTTCTTAGTCTTGACTTCTAATTTTATTGCCCTGTGGTCTGAGAGATTGTGATTATTTCAGTTCTTTTGCGTTTGCTGAGGAGTGTTTTACTTCAGATTATGTGATCAAGTTTACAGTATGTGCCATGTAGCAATCAGAAGTATATATATTCTGTTGTTTTGGGTGTAGAGTTCTGTAGATAACTATTAGGTTCATTTACTCTAGTGCTGAGTTTAAGTTGCAAATATCTTTATTACTTTTCTGTCTCAGTGATCTGTCTAATATTGTCAGTGGAGGTGTTAAAGTCTTCCACTATTATGTGTGGGAGTCTAAAATCTCTTTGAAAGTCTCTTAAGAACTTGCTTTATGAATCTGGGTGCTCCTGTGTTGGGTGCATATCTATTTAAGATAGCTCTTCTGGTTGAATTGAAACCTTTACTATTACATAATGCTCTTCTTTGTCTTTTTTTCAATCTTTGTTCATTTAACATTTGTTTTGTCAGGAACTAGGTTTGAAATCCATATTTTTATCTGTTTTCCATTTGCTTGACAGATTTTTTTTTCACACCTTTATTTTGAGCCTGTGTGTGTCATTGCATGTTAGATGGGTCTCATGAAGACAGCCTACCAATGGGTCCTGGTTCTTTATCCAGCTTGCCACTCTGTGACTTTTAATTGGTGCATGTAGCCCATTTAATGTTAATATTGATATATTAAATCTCCTTGAAGTTTGGAGTTCACTGTGCTGGGATGAGTGCTAGTGAATGAGGAGTACCTTCTTCCCTATAGGCATTCACCACAGTCACAAAGGCACAGCAGCTGGGGGAAATGTCGGGGCCCCTGCTGGAGACCATGAGCTCTGCTAGAGACATTGTTGGCTTGGGGTGAATTTGATCCTGTCATTATGATGTTAGCTAGTTATTTTGCATACTCGTTTATGTGGTTGATTTGTAGTGTCAAAGCTCTGTGTACTTCAGTTTGTTTTTTGTAATGGCCAGTAATGGTCTTTCTTTTTGATATTTAGTGCTTCCTTCAGGAGCTCTTGTAAGGCAGGTCTGATGGTAACAAATTCCTTCAGCATTTGCTTGTCTAAAAATTATTTTATTTTTCCTCCATTTGTGAAGTTTAATTTTACCAGATATGAAATTCTGGGTTGAAATTTTTTCTTTAAATTGGTGAATATTGATCTCCAATCTCTTCTGGCTTGTAGGATTTCAGTTGACAGGTAGTATGATGGGCTTCCCTTTGTAGGTGGCTTAGCCTTTCTCTCTAGCTGCCTTTAACATTTTCTCCTTCATTTTGAACTTAAAGAGTCTAAAGATTATGTGTTTTGGGGATAATCAACTTGTGGAGTATCTTGCTGGGGTTCTCTGAATTTCCTGAATTTGAATGTTGGCGTGTCTAGCTAGGTTGGGGAAGTTATCACAGGTGATATCCTGAAATATGTTTTCCAAGTTGGTTTTATTCTACCCGTCTTGTTCAGGTACATCAATCAGTCATAAATTCTGTCTCTTCACATAAATTTTTATTTCTCAGAGGTTTTGTTCTTTCCTTTTAATTCCCTTTTCTCTATTCTTGTCTACTTGTCTCATTTCAGAGCACCAGTCTTCAAGCTCTGAGATTCTTTCCTTTGCATGGTCTATTATGCTATTAATACTTGTGACTGCATTATAAATTCTGGTATGTGTTTTTAAGCTCTATCAGGTTGGTTCCATTCTTCTCTATATTGGCTGTTTTTTTCTGTAAGCTCCTGTAGTTTTTTCATAATTTTCAGCTTTCTTGCATTCAGTTACAACATACTCAGTGAACTTTACTTATATACATATTCTGAATTCCAATTCTGCCATTTCAGCCACGCCAGCCTCAGATCGGTTCTGAATCCTTACAGAAGAGTTGATGCAGTCATTTGCAGGAAAGTAGAAAACTCTGGCTCTTGAATTTTTGTCATTCTTGCACCTATTCTATCTTATCTTTGTGAGCTTATCTATCCTCAATCTTTGAGGTTGGTGACCTATGGTGCCTTGTTTTGTCATATTTAATAACCTTGAGGGTTTAATTGTTGTATAAGGTGGATTCAGTCAACTGGTTTCATTTCTGGAAAGGTTTTAGGGGGCCAACACTCAGCTCCCAACTCCTGGACCACATGCTTTAACTCTAGAAAATTTGTATTGAGCCCTGACTTTGTTCTCTGGCTCCTTGAAGTTTGGAGTTCATATTTAATAATATGAATATATTTAATAATCTTGATGGTTTAGTTGTTGTATAAGGTGGATTCAGTCAACTGGTTTCATTTCTGGAACGCTTTTAGGGGGCCAACACTCAGCTCCCAGCTACTGGATCTCATGTTTTAACTCTAGAAAATTTGTATTGGGCCCTGACTTAGTTCTCTGGCTCCTTGAGGTTTGGAGTTCACTGCACTGGGAGGACTGAGTTGCAGCAGCTACCGCAGAGTTCTAGTGAATGCAGGGGTACCTGCTTCCCTGAAGGTGTTCACCACAGTTACAGAGTCACAGCAGCTGGGGAAGAAGATGGGGGCCCCTGCTGGAGACCATGAGCTTTGCTGTGCTGGAGATGGTGTTGGCTTGGGATGGGGTGCTGTCCAGCTCAGGTCTGGGTGCCTTTTCTGTGCCCTGCATACAGGGGTGATCACTTAGCTTATGGGAGGATCCTCTGCTCTCTGCACAGCATTAACACAAGGGTAGGACAGTGGCAGGGGTGGGGCTTGCTGGCTCTGTGCCCACCAAGGCTCCACCTTCAATGACAGTTAGCGGGGGTTGGGGAGCATACTGTAATTCCATGTGCTGATTGGGCAAGTAAAGCAAAACCTGACCTTGCAGACCTGTGCCAGCAAAGTGATGTGGGGAGTTCTTGTGGGCTCAGGGGAAGCTGCAATATGGGGAGGGAATACATGGTATGAGGTGGTAAGGGCTGCCTTGATGGAGCTCACCACTGGTCAGGCACAATCCACCAGCACAGAAACTATGATTTGGGCCCCCAGAAAATCCAAGACTTTCCTGTAAACACATGTGGCCAGGCTGGGGCCCTGGGAGAGGCCAACAGACCAAGGAGTGCTCACATCAGACCAGCTATGTGTTATGTGCAAGACTGCTCTGCAGGTATCAGGTCCGGCAGTTCCCCCAGGGCTAAAGTTTTTATGGGAGGAAGTCTAGCCAAAAGGATGCTCATCCTTGGCCACACTCTGCTACAGACACTCTCACAGTAAGCCCTCTGGGCTGCACATCAGCTGACTTGCTGCCCAAAGACTTTGCTTATCTCTTGAGTGCTCTGCTCCAGAGAGATGTGGGTCAGCAATCTCTAAGGGCAATCAGCCCTGAATGAAGGGTCTGTGCTGTGGGCCCACATCAGAAGTTCCTTGTCTGGTGATGAGCAGTAGGGGTTGTGTTGGACTCATGAAAGATAGACTGGCTTTCACTCCTAGGGTCAACTGCAGCTTGTTGGAAGAGTGAATAAAACACCTAGGCTCCTCGCTCCTTTGTTAGTCCAAGGGTAACAAGGACAATTCCACTGCACAGGCAGTGCAGAAAGGCTTTCAATTGGCCCTGGAGGATTTGTATGGGGAGTTGCCCAGAAGCTACTGGTTTAATATCTCTGAAGGGGGGTGCATACAGGCTCAGGCCTGGAGGACCTGCCTGGTGAGAAGATATGGGAACCAGCACCCAAGTATAGTTCTGGTAATTTTTCCATAGGCCTGCTGTGGTATTCTGCACATCTGATCTAGTCCCCAGCATGTGTTTCTGGACTACATGCACCAATAGGAGGTGACTGGAGACCCAGGTTTGGAGGTCTCACCCATTAAGGAGAAAAAAAAATTAGGGATCCATTTTAAAAAGCAGTCTGGCCATGGTTTTGTAGAGAAGATGTGCTATGCTGGGGGTCTGGTTCATTGCTCAGTTGCCTCAGACTCTGCAAAGCCTGAAGGCTGGAATGGCTAAGTTACCCATTGTCGGGGACCGGCACGTCTGCCAGGAGGCTCCCGGCCTGCGGGAGGCCTCACCTCAACTCGGAGATGTTCACGACCTGGAGGAGAGAGTGCGCAGAAGAAAAGACAGACAGACAGACAGACAGACAGTGGGGTCTGGAGGACTACCCAGGTGATGCCAGAACAGCGTGCCAGGATAGCGAGTTTATTGTGTGCATAAGCCTGATTATATACCTTTTAGTTCTTCATTGATGACGCAAGTTACATTGTGACATTAAACAGCAAATACGGGAACAGAAATCTGTGACGTACAGT
>CAUYLG010067476.1:0-29041 GCA_963573385.1 Cacajao melanocephalus
ATAAATAAATCTCTTGGTGAGGCCGGGTGCAGTGCTCTCACTGTGAGAGACACAGTATGTCTCCTTGTTAGTTTTTCTTTTTCTTTTTTTTTTTTTTTGAGACAAGAGTCTTGCTCTGTCACCAGGCTGGAGTGCAGTGGCGCTATGTGAGTTCACTGCAACCTCTGCCTCCCAGGTTCAAGTGATTCTTCTGCCTCAGCCTCCCGAATAGCTGGGACTACAGGCATGCCCCATCACACCCAGCTAATTTTTTTGTATTTTTAGTAGAGATGGGGTTTTACCATGTTGACCAGGATGGTCTTGATCTCTTGACCTCGTGATCCACCTGTGTTGGCCTCCCAAAGTGCTGGGATTGCAGGCTTGAGCCACCACACCTGGCCTAATATTTCTAATTATTTATTAAAGTCACTGAGTTTGTTATATATCTATGACCAGCACATCATATTCTTCCATGGAAAAATAACATGTTGATATTTGCTGCCTGAGTAGCCACTGTGGCAAGCACCTTGCTATGGCATCTATCTTCTGCAATACAGAGAAACATTCTCTATAGTTCTAACCTTGGAACTGTATTTCCCAGACTCTGACTCCCTGGGTAGGTTCCGACTTCCTTTTAGGTTTTGCACTGAGATGTACTTGAGGATTTGTAAGATGAAAGGGTGCAAAGGTGTTTTTTCTCCTTCAGTGATGGCACTTGGTAAGTAGACTTCTGCGGACTTGGATTTGTGCTATTGCTGAGTTCAGTGTTCTGCTGCCTGGTTTCAGGCTCATTTGCTGTGGGCATTTGGGGAGTTGGCAGCTGTGTCAGGAGGCTTTTTCACCTCTGGGTGGCAGCAGAAGTTTTCTGATTTCTCGCAATGGCAGTAGCATGGCTTGAAATCTAATAGAATCCCCATGACTTCTGTTCACCTAATCCTAACTAGTTTGTAAGTATCATCTTCCTTGTAATAAATCTCTTTCCTTACAGAAATACTTAGAGGAGTTTCTGTTTTTTGCCATTGGACTCTCAAAGACATTGCTTTATTTTCATGCTCCCAGCCTGGTCGTAATTCAATATTCTGCTCCTTTATTTTGTGGTTCTGCCCTTCTCAGGAGCAACAGAAAGAGTATAAACACACAGGAAATTTCTGTGGCCAGGCTGGGAGCAAGCACACACCATTTCTACTCACAATCCATTAGAAGTCAGTCACATGCTCACATCTAATTTCAAGGGAGCTGGGGAAGGTCAGTCTAGCTGTGGCCCAGGAGGAAGAGGAAATGAGTTTTATAATCAGCACCCACTGACACATAGAGTTTTAATTATTGTGTTTTAGCAGAATTACTACAAATTGAATCTTCAGAGGAAATTTGAATATGTTCAAAATATATTTCTTCAGTATCCACTCTGGATTCCCTGAACTACAAATGATATCTTCCCATTAGCTTTATCTTATAACATGGTCTGAAATATACTTCTATGGAAGTATGTTCATGTTAGGACATGGTAGTCATATACATCTATGAGTTCATTTAAAACATTACTGAACACTTTCATATTCAATATTAATAGGAAACAGTCACTGCTGAAGACAAACTCTTTAAGGTCATTAACTCAGGAAAAAAAGAATAACAAAGTTAATTCAGCCAAATTACTATCATAGCACAATTTGCATTGCATATTTTATACTTCAGTATATGAGGTCGTGACTCACTTCTGTTTATATCAGACTAGAAGAATATCTTTCAGTGACTTCCTTTTGTGAATATGAAGAACATTAATGCGGCAAATAAGATGGACTCACAAGATAGAGGTTACTAACTTACTATGAGTCAAAAGAGCCTCTCATTTTCGAAGATGATGTTGGAGATAAAAGGATAAGAATAAGAAGAACATTCACATTGGACTCAATCTTTAAAAAAATATAGTGACCAAACTCTGTACTTCAGCAACTTTATTTCTGAGACAGAGTCAGGTGTTTCCTGGGTAATAGTCACAGTGGATTGTTCCCTAGAATACTCTCCTCTCATCTTCTATAATTGGAGTGTTTTTATTTCTACTCAGAGAAATGAAGAACTACCACTGCTTCTGAATCTTTCCACCTTCAGGACCCCGAAGTAAGTCCAAGATGTGCTAGCAGGTGATTTGAGGTCAATGATACTGTCATTTTCTCTCTATAGAAATGAAGAAACTCTATTTTCCTGTGTCACGGTTTTCCTTTCTTGTTAGTGGCTGGATGAGCATCGTGAACATAGCAGTTGGCGGAAACTAGGAAGGGAGTGGTCATTGATGTACATCATGCCCTCTTCTTTCTTCTTTGTTCCTAGGGTGTGATCTCATGATTTGTTTCAGGGAACACTGACACTCTCAAAGCTGAGGAAGAAAACTTATGGGTCAACAGGGATTTTTAGCTGATGTTTTGAACATGCAAAAATAGTGGCTGTTGGAAATATCCAAGACACATGGAACAAATCACTATGTAATATCCATGGTTATGTAATAAAGTGATCACATTTCTAATCAGTTTAGGATGTGGGCTAAATGTCTAAGTGTAAGGCATCAGGGAGATAAATGATGATAACAACCTTTTCTTTTCACTCCTTTTTACAACTCATAGAGCGGTTCCTTGCCTGCTGAGCTGTAGGGGGGGGGTGGTCACCTTTCCCTATGTCTTCAGGGGTCCCACCTTTAGACACATTGTTACAGTGTGATTTACTTTACCATGTAGTAACTCACATAGCAAGCCCACCTCATCTTTTCACGTCAGGTGGATTGGTGATCCATAAAACAAACAAAGGCACTACTATTTCATCTACATATTTGCAAAGGGGCACTACCTCTTTGAAGCAAAGTCTAGAACAGAATTTTCCTGTGATACCTGGTAGATTGCACAGAACTATGGCAATCAGTGTGAGACCAACACAACATAATGTTCATTTCTTTTTTTTTTTTTAAGAGATAGAGTCTCTGTTGTCCAGGCTGGAGTACTGCTCTGCAATCATGGCTCACTGCAGCCTTGAACTCCTGGACTCAAGTGATCTTCCCACCTCAGCCTCCTGAGTAGCTGGGACTACTGGCACATACCACCACACTGGATAATTTTTAATTTTTTTTGGTAGAGACAGAGATTTTCTATGTTGCTTAGGCTGGCCTGGAACTCCTGGCCTTAAGCAGTCCTCCTGCCTCAGCCTCCTAAAGTGCTAGGATTACAGGCATGAGCCACCATGCCTGGCCCACAATGTTTATTTCTAAAAGGAGTCAGGAACATTCCAGTGTAAAACTGATCATATAGGTCTTCAATTGTGTAGCTCAGGTACTTTTTGAGTAACTGGATATCTCATAGTAGTCAAGGAATATACAAGTATACTTCAACAATATTGTGGGTTCTGTTCCAGACCACCACAAGAAAATGAATATCACAACAAAGAGAGTCATATGAGTAGTTTGGTTTTCCAGAGCACAGAAAAGTTATATTTTACTATACTGTAGTATATTAAGTGTGCAATAGCATTATCTCTACATAAGCAAGGTACACAACATAATTTAAAATGTTATTGCCAAAAAATGCTAACAATCATCTGGGCCTTTAGTGAATTGTAATCTTTTACTGGTATAGGGTCTTTCTTCAGTGTTAATGACTGTTGACTGATCAGGGTGATGATTGTGGTCATTTCTTAAAATAAGACAATAATGAAGTTTGTGGCATTCATTAACTCCTTCTTTCATGAAGGATTCCTATGGAGCATACGATGCTGTTCGATGGCATTTTACTCACAGCAGAACTTCTTTAAAAATTGGAGTCGATTCTCGCAAACCCTGCTGTTGCGCTATCAACTAGGTTTATGTAATATTCTAAATTCTTACTTGTCATTTTAACAATGTGTATAGCATCTTCACCAGGAGTAGATTCCATCTCAATAAACACTTTTCTTCGCTTATCTATAAGAATAAACTTCTCATTCATTAAATTTTTATCACAAAATTGTCACAGTTTAGTCATAGATTCAGGCTTCACTTATAATTCTATTTCTTTCGCTATCTACACCACATCTGCAGTGACTTCCTCCACTGAGGTCTTGAGCTCCTCAAAGTCATCAGGAGGGTTGGAATCAATTTTTTCTAAAATCCTGCTCACGTTGATATTTCGACCTCCTTCCATGAATCATGATTGTTCATCATCACATCTAGAATGGTGAATCTTTTCCAGAAGGAAAAATTTATTTTTCCCAGATCTGTCACTATCTATGGCAGCTATACCCTTATAAAATGTATTTTTCAAATAATACGACTTGAAAGTCAAAATTATTCCTGGATCCACATATGTTGCTATCAGAGTTCTTGGCTTATCAGGTGCTTTGTCAATGAACAGCAATATATTGAAAGAAAAAATTTTTTTTTCTGAGCAACAGGTTGCCACAGTAGGTGTAAGATAGTCGATAAACCATACTATAAACAGATGAGCTGTCCTCCAAGCTTTGTTATTCTATTTACAGAGCACAGGCAAAGTAGGTTTAGAATAATTCTTAGGGGCACTAGGATTTTTAGAATGGTAAATGGGCATTGACTTCAATGTAAAGGCCTTAGCTGCACTAAACTTGAACAAGAAAGTCAGCCTGTCCCTTGAAGCTTTGAAGCCAGGCACTGACTTCTCCTCTCTAGCTACGAAAGTCCTCAATGGCATCTTTTTACAACAGAAGGCTGTTTTATCTACATTGAAAATCTGATGTTAGTGTAGCCATCAATTGTCTTAGCTAGATCTTCCGGATAACTTGCTACAGCTTCTCCATCAGCTCTTGCTGCTTCACCTTTAACTTTTAGGTCATGGAAACACATTCTTTCCTTTAACCTCGCAAACCAACCTCTGTTAGCTTCAAACTTTTCTTCTACACCTTCCTTACCTTCCTCAGTCTTCACAGAATTGAATAGAGTCAGGGCTTTGCTATGGATTTAGCTTTGCCTGAAGGAAATGTTAGAACTGGTTTGGTCTTTTATCCCAGCCACTCAAACTTTCTCCATATCAACAATAAGGCTGTTTTGCTTTCTTATCATTCATATGTTCCCTGGAGTAGAATGTTTAATATTCTTCAAAAATGTTTTCTTTGCATTCACAACTTGGCTAACTGCTTGGAGCAAAAGGCCTAGCTTTTGGCTTCTCTCAGTTTTCAACCTGCCTTCTCTACCACTCTTAGTTATTTCTAGCTTTTGATTTCAAGTGAGGTATGTTTTGAAGGTTCAAATGACTCTTCCTTTCATTTGAACACTTGGAGACATCGTAGGATTATAATTGGCCTAATTTCAATAGTATTGTGTTGTAGGGAACAGGGAGGCCCCGGGAGAAGGAGAGAGATGAGGGAACAATTGGTTGGTGGAGCAGTCAGAACACACATAACAAGTACTGATTATGTTTGCCATCTCATATGGAAATGGTTTGTGGTGCCTCAAATCAATTACAATAGTAACATCAAAGACCACTGATCACAGATCACCATAACAGATATAAAAATAATGAGTTCGAAATATTGTGAGAATTGCCAAAATGTGGTACAGAGACACAAAGTTGTGGAACTACTGTTGGCAAAATGGCACTGATAGCCTTGCTCAATGCAGGGTTGCCACAAACTTTCAATTTGTAAAAGCATAGTATCTGCAAAGCACAATAAAGCAAAGTGAAATAAAAGAAGGTGTGCTTGCATTACCATTAGTGGAGAAGCCTATGGGAAGAACTTGAAGATACTTCTATTTCTTCACGTGCAATAGAATCAAATACCTGCCAGATGAAAATACAGTTCATCGTTTCCCATCTACTTATCCACTGTACTTGCACTTATTCATTGTTCCTTTTATTATTTGTTGGTCATATGTTAGAGGCATATTATTTCAGAAAAGTATATAATTAAATCTTTTGTTTTGTTTTGTTTTTTGAGATGAAGTATCACTCTGCTGTCCAGACTGGAGTGCAGTGGTGCAATCACAGCTCACTGCAGTCTCAACCTCCTGGGCTCAAGTGTTCCTTCCATGTCAGCCTCCCAAATCCCAATGTAGCTGGAACTACGGGCATGCACCACCATACGCAGATAGTATTTTGTGTATTTTTTGTAGAGACAGTGTTTTGCCATGTTTCTCAGGCTGGTCTCAAACTCCTGAGCTCAAGCAATCTGCCTACCTTGGCCTCTCAAAGTACTGGGATTAGAGGAGTGAGCCACTGCACCTGGCCCATTTAAATTATCTTAATTTAGACAACATGTAAAGGACATACAGTGTAAGGCTGATAGGCAGATAGACAGGTAGATAGATACAAAACAACTTGTTATAAAATGCCAAGATTTTGAAGTTGTTACATACCATAACATATCATTGGCCTATCTCAGTTTCAACCTGCCTTCTCCACCAGTTTGAAGAGTGGGATGTTTTGGGCATCTTCACCTGAAACTCAGAATAAATTTTCCTAAAAAGTGTCAGTTAGAGAACAAATAACATGATATACTGGAAAGAAAACAGAATTTGGAACTGAAGAGCATTTGTTTTCATTTCAGCCTGGCTACTTAGTTTGGGTAAATTGATTTGCTTTAATCATTTCCGTTTTCTCTCTATCACAGTGGTCAAAAACATCAAATGAGGTGATGTCCAAGAAATAATTTAGTTAGCTTTATAACCCATATAAAATTTAAGATGTAATTATCAATTTTTTATTACTTTATATGTGGCATAATTAAAAAAATTTCTAAATAATATGTCTAAACAATTTAAGACAAACTGTGAATTAAATTGTTTCATGTAGGTGCAATTTAAACTTATCAATTAAATCCCATTAACTATTGCTATTATTAACCACATTAACATCTCCCTGAAAGTAGAGTCTGTTTTCCAACTTATATTCCTATTATCTACATTAGTTTACATATAGCTGATACTAAATAAGGATAGCAGGGTAAAAAATGGAGACCTGTGTATGTGTAAAAATATCATCTAGAAAATGAAACGAGTGTTTCAGAATACTATTTAAAAGTAAAATATCAGTTGAAATGAATTGACTTTTTAAAAAGTGAAATTTGGAGGGTTGAATGATCATTTGGAAACAAGTATGGGTACAGTCTTGAAAAGCAACCTACATTTTTAATGCATCAATAAATATAAAATATTAAATCCTAAAATAACTAGCAAAGAGTACAAGGATTATATAAATTTGGAGAGTAGAAGGCATTTCTAAACATAACACTGAAATTAAAAAACAAGAAAAATAATGATATGATTTGACTACATAAACATTAAACTTGTATGTATGATAGTAATATACAAAATATGAATTATAATGGAAATTTTTACAAGATTTATAATAAATGATGAGGTATTAGTCTTAATATTTATTAATAACAATAAAACAAAGAGAATTCTCCAACTGAAAATTTATCAGTGAGCATCGTATTAATCAGCTTTGCTGCAGTAGCTGATGCTGTGGCTTACCGTGACATTTTACTTCAGGTCTCTGTAGCTGATATAGGTCTGTTCTTTGTTATTTTACCCCAGGATTCAGACTGAAGAAGGAGCCTCCATTTGGGATGTGCCACTGTTGCCACAGAAAAAATAGAGCAGGAGTGATTGCGGATGTTTGTAATGGCTTTCTAGCTTTCTGCTCATACATGAACAACATTATGTCTGTTCATGTAAGAAGCGATAAACCATTCTCAATGCCAACAAGGCATAGATGTATACACTTTCTGCAGGAGGCTTTGAAAAATCATATTATATTAGCTGTAGCTGTATAATCCATATACAAAGAAGGGGGCAAATATTTGGAACTAATAATAGAGGTTATTATCAGAGATACAGACAATTCATAAAAGTATAAATAATAATTGGTCAGTAGTATAAACGTGTATCCAAATGGTGAAAAATGCAAATGATAATATAATGGTGACTCCTGGTACAGATGGGAAAATAAATAATTTTAACTTCTCTAATGATGATTTGGTCATAAATATTAGAAACTCTACTTATAGCATTCCTTTGATTAGAGTTTAAGAATGTAAGAAAATAAATTTCAAAAAATTACTACAAGGACATTTTTCACAAGGTAGTTTATAAAAGTACTACATTGGACATCTACTCAATGTCCCATGGAATTACTGGGAATTGTTGAAATAAATTATAGCACACCCCATTTAATAAAATACGATAATGCCATTAAAATTACAGCCTGAAATTCTATTTATGATGTCAGTAAATTCATTTGAGATTCTCAGTCCATTTTGTGAAATAACACGCCTGAATCAATCAGTGTACCCATTATATTACCTGTGGTTGTTTCTAATTATTTAAATAATGTATAACTTCTTCTTTGAACCAGTTTGCATTTTAAAAATTATTTGACAATGAACAGACAGTGCATAGAATTACAGTTTTTCTTTAAAATTGGGTCTAATGCAAGTGCATACATTTTAGTAGACATTGCCTTCAAAAGACACAACATTTTGTCTCTGTGTTCAAAGCTTAAGAAAAGACAAGTTAAAAACAGTGATCAAAGCTGGCTACTCTGGATAACCCTGTCCACAGCTTTGTCAAGTGAAGCATTTTTAGACATTTCAGACACACACACACTGTGCACCATGCACTTGCTCTCTGTCAGAGTCTTCTGTGTCCTATAATTTTAAACTCTAAAAATACTCAGTGGTGAAATATTGATTTTCTCTCTAATTTTGCTCAGACTTTAGTTGGATGCCTGGTAAGGATTTCATTCTGAGATCAGTACTTGACCCTGCACTTTGTTCTTTAGTAAAGAAACACATTGTATCTTTATACTTCCACCTCAGGTAGTCTCCATCTTTTTCTTGGCGTTTGTATTGTCACAGTGCATCAAAAGGAGGAATCTTAGTTTACTTTAAAATCAGCTAATGATAAAATATCCAAGGTGTTTACAGATTTTTGAAGAAAGCAAGCACATACTAACTATAAGGCAGTAACCATATTTATTATTTATTCATAGGTAAATTGCCATGGATTAAACTAAGGAACGTTTAAACATTTTTTAAATTTTATCTGAATATTAATTATAATGAGTAACTAAATTATAATCTCCCTGAGGCCCAGAGATGTTACTTGCTCATTTAAAAAATTATGTCATATTTAGTATATAGCTAGTATATATGGAAGAAAATATAAAGATCAAGGAACACACACAAGCATATGTAAGAACTTAATTCATCATTCTTTTAAACTAATTCATTTTAAACTAATTTATATATTTATTTTCTCAATAAATATTTACCAAACAGCTGTTGTATCCCAGGTATTGTTCTGTTTACTGGGATTACAAAATTGAGCAAAGTAGACAACCATTTTACATTTATTGAGCTTCCATTTTAGTGGAAGGATAAAAGATAAATTCAGACTTTCAATAAGTGGAAAGAGTGATCAATGAATAAACAAAATTTAGATAAATTAAACCCAGTACAAATGAGGCAGGGGTATATTCTGTAGGAGGCCCTGAAAAGTCATATGGCATTGAGTGACACAGTTTAGGGTAAAATAAGTTTGGGATGAATTAAAACTTTAAGCATTTTACAGAATCCCTATTCTAATAAATTTGGCAAGAGATTAGATTAGAATAAAACCCTATTTTCTTTGAAAATCTTCCAATATAGCACAAAAGCTCTAAATTTTAATAATAAGAAAGAGGCTAAAAGTGCCAGTTTTATGGCAGGAGGAAGATTGCAACACATCAGCTGCAGGATACCTGCCTGGGTTAGTTTCCCACTGACACTTTTCTTTATCCTCATTGAATTTTTGGTTCTGTACATTTCTATCTGGGTAATCAATAAGTATAAAATTACCACATCCACCCCACTCCTTCCTGCCAATGACACACTAAGGCTTCGTTTGGATCAAGACGTTTCTTGATAGCTTGAATTTTCTGCTGATTCTACATTTGAACCTATAAACTTTCTATGATTTCTTCTTTGCTCTGAATTTATATGATGTATATTAGAGATAAATTGAGTTTTCATTAACATACATACACTGATGCTATGTGACTTACGGGGATTTAGGGAAAATTAGGGGAATCTAAATAGGTATTTTATTCTAAAAATTAACTACAAATAACATTTTACCTCATATGACAATAGTAATTTCCTTGTTTCATAAATTATTAAATTTGAAATTATATTAATTCATTTTCTTTAAGCATTATGTTTCAATTTCTATTAATTTAGGGGAGTCTATAGATCTTATTTAAGTAAAACTGAAAACAATACTAGAGAAAAACCTAGAAATTTCTAAGAACTTTGTAACATAGTGTTATAATGACAAATTTTAAATTGGTATAAATATTAGTTTAACTTAGCTAGAATTTCAAAGACATAAAAGTCTATGCAAACAGTTAAAATTGAATATAAGATGCAAAAAAGGAAAATATCCAAAATAGTATGCTATTTAATTTTTATCACTGAACAATGAGAGAGGTGGAGAAATGAGCAGATTATTTGCAAAATAAAATGGAGGAGTGTCATAAACTAATTGTTTTCTAAAGTAAATATTGAGTATTTTAAAAAGATTTTATACAACTTATTTAGAAGACAATATAAAAATCCATTTAAAAAGTACAGTAACATAGAATATTATTCATACTCATTTTCAAAGAAGAAGAAAAGCCTCCTTGCTCTAATTATAGATACTCTATACGTTTCAATATAAATTATTTGGCAACATATATAAGCCTAAATATGTCTTTTACTGAATATCTCCTTAATAATATTTTTCAAATATAGACTTTAAATAACAACCTATGAATTTACAATTATATTTGCTTTTTTTGGTGTGTGTGTGTGTGTGTGTGTGTGTGAGAGAGAGAGAGAGAGAGAGAGAGAGAGAGAAACTCAATATCAGAATACAAAATTTCCTATATTACTACATTGTGGAAACAATGTTTTTAAAAATATATATATTAATTGCTAAATATTTGCGGTTTTTCAAGTTATCATTTGATTATTTATTTCGAATTGTGCTGTTCAAATCCATATTTTTCTGTTTTTTCTTTCTATTTGTCCTATCAAATTGAGAGAAGTATATTAACATTTCTTTTTTTTTTTTTTTTTTTTTTGAGACGGAGTCTTGCTCTGTCACCCAGGCTGAAGTGCAGTGGCATGATATCGGCTCACTGCAACCTCTGCCTCCTGGGCTCAAGCAATTCTCCTGTCCAGCCTCCTGAGTAGCTGAGATTACAGATGTGTGTCACCATGCCCGGCCAATTTTTGTAGTTTTAGTAGAGATGGGGTTTCACCATGTTGCTCAGGCTTTTCTCGAACTCCTCACCTCGTGATCCGCCCTCCTTGACCTCCCAAAGTACTGGGATTACAGGCATGAGCCACCATGCCTGGCCGAGAGAAGTATGTTAACATTTCTAAATAAATATTTAGATGTATCATTAATACCCTTCCTGTCAATTTTTTGTTTTATGTATTTTTAGCTGGTGTGATTAAATTTATACAAATTTATAGCATACTCTCATCCTGTTGAATTGATTGTTTAAATAGTATAAAATATTCCACTTAAATATATTATCATTATGTAGAAAGTCTATATATGTTTTGAAATCCCCTTGTTGAAATATAATCATCTATCCTCAAGTTGTGTGTAGAATGTGGTTTGCTCACATTATACACAATATGTGTAGCACAGAGCAGAGTACGTACTGGGGAGTTGTTGGTCAAAGACTACAAAGATGCAGAGAGAAAGGAAGAATACATTTTGAGATTTATTACACAGCACAGTGACTATAGTCAATAATATTGTATTGAATATTTCAAAATAACGAATAGTGAATTTTAAATATCTTACCATAAAAAATGTTAAATGAGGTGATGGCTATGCTAATTAGTTTTATTTAATCATTCCTCATTGTATAGATATATCAAAGCATCACATTCTATGCCATAATTGAAGGCAATTATGATTTGTCAGGATAATATTAACAAAAACATATTAGATTTTATATAAAATGCTCTCATTTTTCCTCCAAATCATGAGATTTCTTCCTACCTGTATATCATGCATGCTTGACATGGGCCAATACTTATTATAAAAAAGTCTGGAAAAGGACTTGACAGCCTTAGTTTGGTAATGATGAAAGGATTTATTTTTATTCTAAGGTATTATAGAAGTGGATATAGAGTGAAGTAGAGGCTTTAAGGAAAAGAGGTAAGAAGCCCAACCATTCTTTCTGCTACTAGCAGTGTACTTTGGAGGGATTGGCTGTTAACTTCATGGATAACTGTGGGAGGAGAGTCAGGAGCTGGAGTTGACAGAAGACGCAGAATTAAAGGGAGATTCTAGACTTGCTGAATCAAGGACTTGCTTATGAAGTCAGGAGCGAACTATAGAATACAGATTTTCAGGACATTCTGGGACAAGGTTGCTCTTTTTCTCTCCAACACCTAGTTGGCTCTGTTAGCAGAGGGATACTTGGCACTAACCATGTTCTAAATATTCCTAGGTGCTGAGGTTCAAAGACAAATAAGATGCAGTTGCAAAACTTCAGATATTTGTCATCCAATGAGCAAAACACAAATAAATATTTTGAAACAAAGGAAGAGAATATGTGGAGTCAGACAATTAGACACAAACGAATACCTGCAACACAACCCACTTGTAATGTAAAACCGGGGGTGGTTAAAAAGGGAGAGAGTAAATAGAGGAGTGAGTAGTCACAACTAAGTAAACACTTGTTTATTGAATCTTAAAAATGACAGAGGGGGCTTGGGGAGATATTAGTCAAAGGATACAAAATCTCAGTTAGATAGGAGGAATAAGTTCAAGAGATCTGTTGTACCATACAGTGACCATAGTTAATACCAGTGTATTATATGCTTAAAAATTGCAAAGACAGTAGAATTTACATGTCCTCACCACAACTAAATGATAAGTACATGAGGCGTTGTATATGTTAATCAGCTTTTTTATTTATTCCACAATATATGCATATGTCAAAACATGTGCACAATAAATACATGAAATTTTTATTTGTCAGTTAAAAATAAATTTAATAAAAAACAAATTGAAAAATGAGAAATATTTTTTCCAAATGTTCCATTTACACATGCAAGTCAGGATATCAGTAAAATTTTAGACATTATATTTGAAAAATAGTATTTGTATAATAATATAGCAAGAATTTTGGTAGATTTCAGGATATTTTATGCACTACAGCCTCCTGAAGTATGTTAAGTCCTCTGCCCCAAATCAGTAATTACTAGTGTGTTGTGGCAGGAACTCATTTGCACAAGATTGCACTAGATAAAATTGCATTACATTTCCATCTTTGTAGGTAGTATTTTCACGACAGAAGGTGCATAGCAAGCACCTTCCTATTTATAGAAGGGAAACTCAAGCTTCTAGGTATCTAATGCTCATGGAGAAAATTTGACTGAGCTAAATATATTGGAAATTCAGCCCTGACAGCTGAAACACATATGAAATCCAATTTTGCTGCTTGAGTCACAGTTTAAGTTTCTGCTTGGGGTTGAGATAGGCCTTGAAGGCATCACCTTAAAAGATCACCTCCCTTGCTCCTAGATGCTTCTACATGTCCTGGGAACATGTGCTCCAGCATAGATGAATTGGGATGATGATACACTTTGCATGTGCTGTAAATGCCATGAAATTGTACCAGGAAATTCAAAGAGCAATGAATTTAGAAAAAAATTAAGTACATGGAGGATTTTAGAAATCTTAGAAGTTAATAATAGTACAGTTCCATTGGGAGTGTTAAAAAATTGAAGGCCCTAAATATAACTTTTTGAGTAACTGCTCAAAAATCTGAGTTTTAAAAATTGTCAAAGAACAGAGAACTGGAACAGGACTCATACGATGATGCATATGTCAAAAGAATTAGAGTTGTGTTGTGTAATTTTTCCCTTTGGATTAAATGTCATAGAGGTTTTAGTCTTGATTTTCTATGTAAGTGTATACAACTCATTTTTATGCCTAAATACCAAGGGAACAGCTCAAATTCATGTTCTGCCTTTGAATTAAACATGATAATAGATGGACCTTTTATTGCAACTTACTTATAATAACCCATGTTAATTGAACAAATGTATATTATGTGAAAAGCACTGAAGAAAATAAACAGATGAGAAGTAAACAGAATCTGCTCTTAAGCAATTTTAATCTGGTAGGAGACAGGAGGGAAACATTCAAGAAAAGGTGGTGCACATTCCATGTAGTGAAGTATAGGCCGTGAAGGAGCGATAAAATCATGCTAGGGTATCCAGAAAACATAGTATTTCCAGCACAGTTAGTCGGGCGCTTTTACTAGAGGTCATAAAGGCAATTATATTTGAGCTTTCTCTTGAAGAATAGGTAATGTAAATTTGTGGAATACTTTTTCATAGCGGCGTACTATTATTAGTAAATATGTAGATAGAAATACACAGTTAAGTAGACTGGGAAGTCTACAAATGACATTTCATGGACGACAGTCATGGGAAAAACTGTTAAGGGAAGTTGGCACCCTGTTTTAATGGGCACTGAAAGCTGTGCCAAACATGTAGACTCTAATCATCATAAATATTGTCTTCCTTTATAATTAGCAAAGAAGTTGTATGATTGAAGCAGTGCTCTAATAGTTCTAGAAAGAATACAGAGAGGAGCAACAAAGCAAGAAGTCTAGAAAGATGATGTTAGAAATGCTGAGGTACCACATCTCAAGGCAAGGGAAATGGGTACAAGCGATTAGTTAAATCTCTTTGTATAAAAAATGAGTAGAATTTAGTGGGAGATTAGAATCTGTAGGTCTTAGGAACAATAAGAAGAAAAGTAATAGGTCCATGAATAAAAATATGCAGTTCTAGAGAGAAAAAATGGAATGGATTATGTAAGGAGAAATTCCTCCCATGGTGTTTCTTATAGGAAAAAATATTTTAGAGCTGAGTCGTTGCTGAAGATAAATGTTTAAAGTCATTAACACAGCTGTGAAGCCAAGGAGATGAGCAGGCTTGTTAAGGAGATGATCCAGGATGAGAAGCATGATACAGCAAAGCCCCTACTCAGGGCACATCCACAATTAACCCTATCATGAATCCAGTAAAGGACAAGGGAATGAGTTATCAATAGTTGAAAGGGGACTAAGGCTGATAGAATATGACTAAGTGGAATAAAACTTTAAAAAGAAAAGTCCATCGTTGTATAAGGTAAAACAGAGCAAGAATAAGGACTGATAAACAGCCATTCTAATAACATATATAAGGTACCTGGTGGATTTTTAAAGTATAGGTTTCAAAAAGTGAAAAATTCATGGGAGTACCTGTATAAGGAAGGCATGTCAGGTTATCGATTTTTGACTTTTCTCCATTCACTCATTCACAGCATATTTTGGAACACCTCCAATGAGTTCTAGGTGTTGGGAATGTTTTAGTGGGCAAAACAAATTCCTTCTCTCATGATCCTTACATTCTAATGGGAGGAAATTGTTAATTAACTAATAAAAGTATCAATTGCTGATAAGTTAAAGAAAAATGAACGGATATCTGGAGATTCATAGTTTCCCAATTTCAGAAAAGAGGCTTTCTCTTCACTCATGTATGTGTTCTATCTTTGACTCAGACTCATTCATGACTACAGGTTTATTTTGTGATTTAAGAAAATGGCAAAATGTCATTGGAAAATTGAAAAAGTCATTCCCATTGGAAAATTGAAAAAGTCATTTATAGGGTCTTGCTCTCCCTATAAAACACAATTCTTAGGAAATATGCAACACTATTCCTATTGTTTTTACATGAGAGGAATAGTGCTTTCTGTAAAAACTTAACAGCTTTGCAGACTCCGTGAGTAAAAAAGAAACAAAACTGCGATAATAAAGTGGTAGTTCCAAGATATCTTTCTCCATGTGTCTGTCTTAAACAGATCTGGAAGAAGACCAGGTTATGTTATTTTAAGGAATTGGTTGCCTTAAATGTGTTAAGGGCCATATTAACACAGTGTATGTGTGCCTGTGCCTACCACTGACATGATTTGAGCATCTTTTCACCTAAACTCAGTGAAATGAGCAAACCAAATGTGAAATCTTCTCTAAGAATGCATAGTTTCATGTTGGAAAAGTTATAACCTAAAGTGTGTAATTTAAAAAGGCACAGGCAAGTTTTGATTTAACACTTGCAAAGTCATATTGTTTAATTTAATAAGGAAATCAGGCTGAAAGCAGGGCAGAAATCGACACTAAGCACTGGGGAGAAGGCTTTCTTTTCACTACCTCTATGACCCTTTCACTGTTTTTCTTAAAATGAAAATGTCTGTAAGTGTAGGAAATTTCACTCTTCCCCAAACACACAGTAATTAAAATTGCCTTATGTGTCTGTTTAGTGAGGATGTGTGATGATATTCTGCCTTTATTTAAAACCGTCTTTGGTATTAAATGTTATCTTGCCTAAAAAGTAATATAGCAGAATGACTTTTATTATGGATGGTAATTTATGAAAAATGTAGCCAATGGAATTGATGTCAAACTCTTATCCACAAGTGCTATTTACTTTAGTATTGCTCACTATTTACCAAGGTTTGTTATAGCACTAGTCACTATCTCAGTTGGCATTCTGCCTGTTTATATTTTTAAAAGCGGCATTGTGTTTTATTCTCATGCAATGCTGGAGCTAATTACAGTGGCTTACTCTTCTATTTCAACCCTCAATGCTCTCAGTTTTCTCTGGGTTTTTCTTTCACCCACGGTCATAGTATTTTTTTCCATTTTGTGTCTGATCCTCTTTCATATACAGTCAGGAGAGGAGCATCCAACGCCACAAAGAATAAAGAGGCTTTTAGAACAAATTTTCATTTTCTGTGCAACGCCCATGGCGATCTGTGAGTGTGTGATGTGCCACCATCAGGCTTTGATTATGCAATTGAAATGCAAAAAGGTTAAAAGCTCAGCTTTATTGGCCTTATCAGCAGTTTGCACTCTCCCAAAAGCTGTTAGAACAAATGCCTGATCACTTTTGGTCAAAGAATGCTACATGTTTTAAGAAGAGGAAGCTCATAGATGATGCTCAGAGAGAAATTGATGTTTTGAAATTTTATACTGTGTTTTCTCATGCCAATTTTATTAAGTTTTTATATCAAAAATTGTTTTTGAATGTGATCGAAGTTTCAAAAGTGCCCAAATATATCTTATTTCTTGATTTGCTGGCAGAGACTTTGAATAATAGATCTTTATAACAATATTCTATACAGAATAAAATACAGTGCAATACTGGCTGTTCATATGTCTACACCCTCAAGTCTTCCACTTTCATTAAGTAGTTTTCAACTGGAGTGGATGCTGTATTATTGCAAAGAGCACAACAAACTGAACTGCCTCAGGAAAAACAGAAATCTGAGTGTTTGTGTGTGTGTGTGTGTGTGTGTGTGTGTGTGTGTGTGTGTCTGTGGTTTTGTGTATGTGTATAATTCTAGGTTAGTCAGGATGAGACTTCAATAAACATGCAGAATCAGAGAAATTCCGACTAGATTATACTAGTCTTGAGGTTGTATATTTGAGAGTTTGCTGACACTATCAAATGACTTGCTGTATTTTCTCTCCCTCCACTGATTCAGATATCGTAAGGGCTTGTAGAAGCCGATATAAGGAAAAATACTGGACTACAAGAAATGAAAAATACGTAGTTTTTTTTTTATTTTTCAGGCACTGATATTCACATTAAAAATGATTTTATATTATTTTAGAAATAGGAGAGTACATGCTGAATTACAAGATTATCGTCTCACTTAAATTTATATAAAACATCATACCCAACTTTATATCTTCAAAGAACCTATATCACATTTGCATTGGACAGATTAAGCACTTCTGAAAGGATAGTGATCAAGTTAACCTCCCATGAAGCATGAATATAAATCACTGAATTCATTTAGCAATGCTGACCTCACTACATTAAATTCTCCTCATGAAAATGAGATCTGTATGTGACAGTGTACTAGCAGCAAAGAAATCTGAGAGAAAAAATGAACTTCAGATTTCTTATAGAATCAGAGATCAAAAGATCTGTTCTATTAAACTTTAAACCCAAGAAATTCATCTGTCTGCCCCAGTACCTAGTGTCAATCAATGACTCAGCTTTAGCTGGATTATGGTTAAGCCTGCATGGTCATGCAAGAGAGAATTTCAGACAACCAGTCTCCAAAGAGATTCCTATTCTGAGGCTCAACATGAAAGAGAAATATGCTTAGGTTTTAGCTATATAGCAAAGAACTCTTATTCACCTTTAAAGATACAGTAAAAGAACTGTATACCGTATTTTCCATACTCACTCCTAATGAAACACACAGTGTATTCATTAGTAATATGACACAAATCAACAGATATTTTATTTCCTGCATTTCTTTCTAGATATTTGGGGACTTTCCCTTTTCTCCTTTTGATGAATATAATTTGACCCAAAATTCCTACTGGCTATGGTATTAAGCAAACTGGTGAGAGACTAAAGTCTCATTGTGTATCTTTATTTTATAATTATAAACAGTTTTTTAAAAAATTCCAACTCATTATGATACAAAGAAGAAATAGTTTTTTCTCTAGTAACTTTCTATTACTTGCCCTTCATTGGATTCCCCTTTCCCAGTTAGTCAATTTCTTTGCAAAATAGTCAACTCCTATAACTTTTCAGTTACATCACCTGTGAGAAGTCTCATTTTTGTTATTAAAACCAAGTCCTACACATTATGAAAACTTAATATCATATGTTTCAGTTGTATGGTTTACTTTAAAAATGCAGGATCAGCTCGTCAAATTGAGGTTTATGTTTGTAAATAGTGTCTTATAACACATTATTTTAAAATGATGACAACTGAACACTGATTGCATAAACAAATTAACACATAAGCAAAAAAACAATACAAACTCTACACTTTAATTTCATGCCCCCACTTTTAAACTTTTTCTTCTTTTGATTTATGTCTTATTGCACTATGTCTTGAAAAGTAATTGTAGTTATTAGTTATTATTTTTGATGGGTTCATCTTTTAGTCTTTCTACTCAAGAGTAGCTTACACACTATAGTTGCAGTGTTATGATAGTCTCTGTTTTTCTGTGTACTTACTATTACCAGTGAGTTTTGTATCTTCAGTTGATTTCTTACTACTCATTAATGTCCTTTTCTTTCAGATTAGAAAACTCCCTTTAAGCATTTCTTGTAGGACTTGTCTGGTATTAATGAAATCTCAAGCTTTTGTTTGTCTGGAAAAGTATTTCTTCTGCATGTTTGAAGAATATTTTTGCTGGACATACTATTCTAAGATAATAGTTTTTTCCTTCATCACTTTAAATATAACATACACTCTCCTCTCCTGTAAGGTTTCCACTGAAAGTTCTGCTTCGAGGAATATTGAAACTTCCTGATATATTATTTATTTCTTCTCCCTTGTTGCCTTTAGGATCATTTCTTTATCCTTGAACTTTGGGAGTTTATTAAACGCCTTGAGATAGTCTTATTTGGGTTAAACCTGTTTGGTGTTCTGTAACTTTTTTGTACTAGAATATGGGTAACTTTTTCTAGGTTTGAGAAGTTCTGTTATCATCCCTTTGAATAAACTTCCTACTCTCATCTATTTCCTCTTTAAGGTCAATAATTCTTATTTTACCCATTGAGGCTATTTTTTTAGTACTTGTAGGCATGCTTCATTCTTTTTATTTTTTGTTTCCTCTATGTATTTTCAAATAGCCTGTCTTCAAGCTCACTAATTTTTTATTATGGTTGATTGATTCTGCTATTGAGACTCTGATGCATTCTTCAGTATTTCAATTGCATTTTTCAACTCCAGAATTTCTATTTGATTCTTTTAATTATGTCAATTTCTTCATTAAATTTACCTGGTAGGATTTTGAATTTCTTCTCTATGTTTTCTTTAATTTCATTGAGTTTCCTCAAAACACTTATTTTGAATTATCTGTCTGAAAGGATACATATTTCTATCTGTCCAGGATTGGTCCCTAATGCCTTATTTAGTTCATTTGGTGAGGTCCAGTTTTTCCTGGATTGTCCCAATGATTGTGGATGTTTATCAGTGTCTGGGCATTGGAGCATTAGGTATTTATTATAGTGTTCACAGTCTGGGCTTGTTTGTACCCGTCCTTCTTGGGAAGGCTTTCCAGGTATTTGAGAGGACTTGGGTGCTTCGACCTAAGTTTTTGGTCACTGAATCCATATCTGCATTAGGGGAAACTCCAAGCCTAGTAACACTGTGGCTTTTGCTGACTTGCAGAGGTAATGCCTTGGTCTTGGATAAGTTCCAGAAAAATTCTCTGGATTACCTGGCAGAAACTCTTGTTCTCTTCCTTTACTTTCTCCGAAACACACAGAGTTTCTCTGTCTGTGCTGAGCTGCCTGGAACTGAGAGATTGGTAGCAAAAGTACCCCTGCGGCCATCACCACTGGGACTGTACTGGGTTAGACTTGAAGCCAGCACAGCACAGGATCTCACCAAGTAATCACTGCCTGGTTACTGCCTATATTTGCTCCAGGCCCTAGGGCTCTATAATCAGCAGGTAGCAAAGCCAGATGAGCTTGTATTCTTCTCTTTAGGGTGTTGAATTCTCCTGGTTCTGGATGCATCCAGAGATGTCCTCCAGGAGGCAGGGCCAGAGTCAGAAACTTCAAGAATTTGCCAGATACTATATTCTACTGCAGCCCAGCTGGCACCCAAGCCACAAGACAAAGTCCTTCCCACTCTTCCCTCTCCTTTCCATAAGCAGAGGTGTCTCCTCCTCATGGCCACTACTGCCCCAGGCCAATGGCAAGTACTGCTTGGCTACCTGTGATGTTCAATTAAGGTCCAAGGGCCATTCAGTCAACTTGTGGTGAGTGTGGCCAGGCCTTGGTCTCACTCTTCAGGGCAGTGGGCTCCCCTCTGGTCCAGGACAGGTTCAGAAATGCCATTCAAGGGCCATGGCCTGGAATCAGGGATCCCAAGAGCCTGCTTGGTGCCCTACCCCACCGTGGCCAAGCTGGTACCTAAGCTGTAAGACAAAGTCCCTTTTACTCTTTTTCTCAACCAAAAGGAGTGCTTTTCCATAGCCACCATAGCTAGGAATCTGCTGGGTCATACCTGAAGCCAGCACATCTCTTAATCTCACCCAAGGCTCATGGCAAACACTGCCTGGGTACTATTGCTGGTTATTCGGGGCCCAGGGGCTCTTTAGTCAGCAGGTAATAAATTCTGCCAAGACTAGATCTTTCCCTTTAAGGCAGCAGTTTCCCTTCTGGCCCAGGGAGTATCTAATAATGTCACCTGGGGCCTGGATTTGGGGCCTCAAGTCTCTGCCTCATGCCCTATCCTGCTATGGCTGAACTGATATCCAAGTTGCAAGACAAAGTTCTCTCTACTCTTCCTTCTCTGCTCATCAAACAGAAGGAAGAAGTCTCTGTCAGAGGTGTGAGATGTGCTGCCTGGGGTTGGGAGAGGGGTGGTGCAAGAATCCTCTTGGTCACCCCCGCTGGTATCTCACTAGGTTGTGTGCACCCTAAGTCCTCTGTACAGCATGAGGACTTGCCCAGGAATTGCAGTCCTTGTGGCCTAGACTGCCCTTCACATTTGTTTAGAACACCAGAGCACTTTAGCCCACATGGACGAGGCTTGCTGGAACTCATGTTCTAACCATTGGGTTGGGCAATTCCCCTCTGGTGAGGGCTCATCTAAATGCTTTCTCCATGGGTATCATCTGAGTTATATCCCTTGTTGCTTTCTCCTGTGACAAAGAAGCACTGAGTTCTAATGTAAAGTCTCATAATCACTGTGCTCTCCCTCCCCCAAACACACAGACTCTTTCTCTGTGCTACATGGCTACTGCCAGGGCACGGGGGAGGTGGGCTGTAGGCAATTCTAGATGGTCTCTCCTACCCTCTTCAGTGCCTCTTCCAGTGATATGAAGTTAAAACCAGGTACTGTGAGTGCTCATCTGATTTTTGGTTTTAGGAAGGTGCTTTTTTTTTTTTTTTGTCGATAGCTGTTAAATCTGGTGTTCCTATGTGTAGGATGATTGGTGAAGGATTCTATTCACCCATCTTCCTCCTTTTCCTCCTCCAAGGTTCATGCTTACTGGTGTCATTTGGGGAGTTGATCATGTGACACAAATTGAAAAGTACAAAAAAATGACGAATAAAAAAATTAAATCTTAACATGAAATGAATGAAATAGTGTAAGTCCGTATGTATTCTGCTGGTTAGTTGCTATTTGGTTTTTCACATGTCTGTCAGAAAAAAAAAACTTAATTTGGAGGATACACTCACTAAAATACCTTTCATTAGAGGAGAAATGTCAAGATTTTTGACTCCTATAGCAATAGTTACATATTAAATCTTTCAAATCTACTTAAATTTCTTTCTTAAGCAGAGTATCGGGAGGTTGAAAAGATATGTATTGTATTAGGTCGTTTATGTTAAAAAATGAGGTTTACTTGGCTCCCAGTTCCACAGACTGTATAGAAAGCACAGTGGTTTCTGCTTCTGGGGAGACTTCATGAAGCTTCCAATCATGGCAGAAGGCAAAGGGGGAGCCAGGTATCTCACATGGCTGGAGCAAGAGCAACAGAGAAGCAGCAGGGGAGGTATCACACTTTTAAAAGCTAGATCTCATGAGAACTTACTCATTATTGCAAGGACAGCTTCAAGAGGATTGTGTTAAGCCATTCAAGAGAAATACACCAACCAGGTCCCACCTCCAACACTGGGGATTACAATTGAACATGAGATTTGGGTGGGAACACATATCCAAACTTTGTTTTATATATATCCCCATATATATACAACATATATAAATATGAATATAATAGATATTTATGTGTTACATATAACATAATACTCTCTAATATTTATTTTGTAGAAATTTAGGTTGGGAACAATGGCTTAAGCCTGTAATCCCAGCACTTTGGGTTGAGGTGGGCAGATCACTTCAGGTCAGGAGTTTGAGACCAGCCTGGCCAACATAACAAAACCCCATTTGTACTAAAAATACAAAAATTAGCTGGGTGTGGTAACACATGCCTATAGTTCTAGCTACTTAGGAGACTGAAGGAGGAGAATTGCTTGAACCCGGGAGGCAGAGGTGGCAGTTAGCCAAGATCGAGCCACTGTACTCCAGCCTGGGTGACAGAACAAGACTCCATCTTAAAAAAAAAAAAAAAGATTTAATATATATAATTTTGTAGTAAGTGAATAACACTGAAATGTCAGCCTTTAAGGTTTGACTCAACGTTATTAGAGACCCTTGTTATATCAAAATATTAAACTGTATAAATATTTCAAAAGCTGGATAACATCTTCCTCTTTTGAAAGGAGAGAAAATAATTATTTTCTAATAGAATACTGGTCAACTATTAACATTTTCATACAAATTGCAAAAACATCGATGAGATGCAAAGCATGTTGATCTGAGTTCTGGATCATGGGTTAGAGGAGGAAAATAGATGAAGGATAACTAGAGATCATGGTGAGATAGAAGCGCCATCTGTGTATCTCCACAGCGTCTGTCACTGTGGCAGCTGGGCGTGACAGGGAAATCTGCATGTACACATCCGTAGGACAGCTTTGAGGCTCTGAGTCCTGGTGACCTCAAAGATCCCAGGAATTGAGTGGTTTTATGAATTTCCCTTTTCAGTCTTTGGCTCAGCTTCTAATGTAACTCATTAACAAATAGTAATCAAATAATAGTTTTCACTTGAGTGCTTACAACAAAATGACCCTCTCAACTTTATAGCCTCTACCCCAAAACAAAAAGTCTTAAATGTCAAAGTAGAAATATCGCTCCTGTTCACTGCCTTTTTGCATATAAGGAATGAAACAGTGACTGATGTTTATAGCTAAGCCTTTTTTATTAAATAACTGTCTTTCTTTGAGCAAGGGAATAATTCGAAAGGAAATTTGTGTTCATTAAAGAACATTGCCTGATTTTCTTCCAATCACTCTCGTGTTCTCTTCTAAAAGAAAAGATGTTGCTTGGAAGCTCTGTCATCTTGATCTGATTCAGCATCCTAATTATTTTACTTTAATGGAAGAAACTGTGATAACAAATTCATAAATAAATGCTTATTAAAACAGCTCATTTATCAGTGCCTCTTTATAATCAGTTCAATTGGGTTATGATTTAGGTTATAACGCCTGCAGCATATTAATTTAGCTATTCAAGTGCAATAATCAGTAATGACTTGTATTTGAATTTTGACCTTCCTTCTGAAGATTTAATACCACTTTCAAAACAGCACACTAATAAGAGTTTATGTGAAGTTTATTTGAGTATTGTATTATGAAAAATATCTGCAATTGGACCTAGTAGTAAGCCAGAATAAAGCATTATAAATATAAGATATAATTATCTAATCATATCTTCGTTTTTGTGGAGTGTGTTGAAAATGGATGCAATAACTGTTACCCCTTTAAAATATAAGGTTTGTAAACTTTCTTAGGAATGTATTCTGCATCTCTGTAGGGTTTAAAAAACATAGAAACAAATGAGTTAGTGTATAGAAAGGGGATTGCATTGTCCACTGAGACAGAGTGGATAACGAATTGTTTAGCAAGGTAGATTATTGAGCCCTATTGTTTCAAACTTTTTCATCTTATTCCAGAGTCCTATTTTTCAAAGATTTTCTGCATCTCTCCATAAGTTGTGTTTTTCAGCCTGTTTCTTCATGGTTACTTTCTAAATGCTCACCTTTTCATACTACTTGTGCTAAACTGTTCTAATTATTTGATGTGAATGATATATTATATAAAAGCACTTACTTAACGCAAGGCCTAGCACATAGCACTTAATATTTTTTAGGATCCTTTTTTCTATCTGTAGACACCGAGATAAACATCCCAGAGTATCTTCAACTTTTGAAGTTGAAGTGAGGAATACAAAGATAAATGAGGTGAGAATGAGCTTGCAGGGAGAGTGCACATGAAAAATCCTTAATGAGGGAAGTGCACGTGAAAAATCCTTAATGAGGGGAGAGACTGTTTTTTCTTTGTGTAACCTCAGTACCTAGCACAGTGCCTGCTCAATTTAGTGCTGAAAATGCTGATGGAATCAATGATTTCAATTTAGAAGAAATAAATAATGTGTACAGTAAGTAACATATTGTCGACCTTAAGATAATACATTTTATTTGAAGAAAGGTGCTGAAAGCCACTATTTATTTAGGGTCTTAAAATGTTGGGAAGCTATGAGAAGGGGAAAAGCGTATTCAAGGTTGAGGAAAGAGTATGAAAAAAGGAGAGACCTGTACACTTGGGAATATTGGTGTAGTTTTATCTGACATGGTTAGATTTGCTATTGCTGAAGCTGAGTATGTAGACAAAGACTGAATGAGAGATGAATCTGGAATGACATGTTCAAATTAGTCACTAGAAGGCCTCAAACCACCCCCTTTCCCCCAGCCCCGATTCTGCAGATGTTGAGAGAATGGTAGACCAGGGGCCTGCTCTCTTTGAACTTGACTCCTGATTCCCCTAAGAAAGCTGGCTTTGCTATGTACCCTGTGATATATTTGGGTTTATCCCTACTTTTGCAAAAGTAGAAACGTTTCCAGTTTACCTCCAGTGTCTAGAAAAATATGTGGTAGAAAGCACGACTTCAACATATATTATTTTAATCACTGAATATTTCAAGAATTCCACATAATTCTACATGACATTGTCAATTATTGTACATTTTTAAATGGAGAAAGTATATATCTTGCATTTATTTTATGAACGCAATCGTAGGAGTTGGCCTGAACACATCTATCCCCCGACTTGCATTTGTGCTCATATACTCATATGCCGGTCACTGTGGATGAACAGAATGGTCTGTCATCTAAAGACAACATTTATTTTTCCTAACTTCCTATCCAAGGACATTATTTCAGAAATACTCATTTGTATTTCCTACATTATTAATTTTGCCCTCTCTTTGGGCCATTTCCGTTGGCATGCAAACATGCTATTATTTTTCCCATCTTAGAAAACATTAAACACAAGTATCTTGACTTTACTTCCTCTATAACTACTTTTTCTCCAGTTTTTTTTTTAGTGAAGCATCTTGAAATTGTTGCCTATACTTACTGCATTCAGTCCCTCTACTTTGTTAGAAATCCCTTTCAATCAAGCTTTCTCCTTATCATTTCCCCAAAAATCTCTTGGGAGGTCATCAGGGATAGACACTTTCCTAAATCCAGTGGCCGATTATCAGGTCTCATTTTATGTCAACTTTCAGCAGCATTTGATCAAGTTGGCCCCCAGTTTCTTGAAATATGTCTTAAAGACATTATTTCATTTCCTTTGGCTGTGTGGACATCATACTCTTCTTTATCGGTTGCTTTCCAGTTTCGTTTTCTGGCTCTTTATCCTTCTGATATGTGAATTTCAGAAAGCTTCAAGTCTCAGTTCTTTTATCTGCTTTTTACTCTATTGAGACTTGTTCCCTGGGTGATCTTATCCAGCCTTATGGCTTTTTATATCATTCATACATTAATGACTTCCAAATTTATATGTGTAGCTGAGGCTTTTTGTCTGACATTCAGACTTGTATTTCTGATGGCTTTTGCAATGTTTCTTTATTGATGTCTAGTTGGCACTCAAGCATCTCAAATGAAATATAACCCGAACTAAACTGTGTTATTCTGATCCTTACATACTTTCTCATCTTAGTAAAGTCCATTTCTTAGTTCTAGTTGACCAAGCTGAAGACTTTAGAATCATTCCTGACTCTTTTCTTCTTTCACAATACTCATTTAATCCATAAACATGTAATGTTGGGTCTACCTTCAAGAATATTTCTCACCACTCAACTACTGCCCAATCCAAGGTACCCAGTTGTCTAAAACAGATGATTGAAATAGCCTCAAAATGTGTATTCCTCCACCCATCTTTGCCTTGTTTTGAGTCTATTTTATCTCCACAACCAAAGGAAACATTAAAATTGGAGTCAAATTATATTACTTCTCTGCCAGTATCTTCCAATGGGTTTCTATCTTGCTTAGAGAAATTGCCAAAATCTCTACACAACCTAACTCCTGTTATTATTCATCTCTATTTTCATCTACTCATCCTCACATTTATTCAGGTCGTCTTACATTCACTTTTAATTCCTAACACACACTAGTCATGCTCTAAGCCTTGGCTCAGCCCCATTCTGTCTCTCTTCCCCTTCCTTTCATGGCCTTTTCTCACAGCATTTATTATCATCTGAACACTACATCTTTTACTTATTTATTGCATTTCTCCTCTCATTGAATGTGAGCTCCAGAAGATCATGATATTTAATAGTACTGTTCACTGCTGTGTACAGTTTTTGGCACATAGCAAATACATATGTAATACATATTTAATAAATGGATGATACAAATGAACATCTTATGCATACCCCAGACCACTGGCAGAAAGCAATGGGATGACCATGATTGTTTAGGCCAATTTGTATTTCTCTTTTGGGGTTGGGTCTTATTGCCACCTGAACGAAATGAGGATTCTTTTAGAAAGGAAGGTGGAGAGTCATGCAGTTTTCAACCAACAATAACTATCATTTAGAGGGTGAAGCTAAAAGGTGGTATTTAAAGTACTTAAATGTGTTTTTATTTCAAAAACTACAAGTTAAAATATAAGTAATTTGTTTCTCTGCATATAAAAAAGTTCTTTTGTTTTTATGCTCTTTTATATTGTTTTAGTGAATTTTGGATGCTTAGAAAGCAATAGAAATCTTTGAACTATCAGGAATCCTAATTAAAAATCTGGTGGTCTTATCAAAATCTCTATAGCATCTTGTAAAGACAGAATTTTATTGTTATTGCTTTTACTCTAGACTCCTTTCTTTTCTTCTGTATGCTGATGATGTTGACAGAGTTTGTCTGAACTTGTACACTTTCAACTCAATTTTGCATGACTGTACTGAGTTAGAAATAAAAGAAGAGAAAAGATGGACCAGTAATTCAGACAAAAATGCACAATGATGTAAACATTTTTGTCTATTTCACACATTTTTAGTCTCTCGAAGACCCAAATGGTACGACAAGGTGAGTAATGCACCATGAATATACATGTGTGCTTATCACCTAAAGCTCTGGGCTCTATTGTTCCTCAAACACTCGGTTTGCTGGAACAATTTATAGCACAAAATGTTAGTTATGCAGGACATTTTATTTGAGTATGTTTTATGTGAATATATAAAAATGCATCTATATCCAGCACAATAGAAATGGAAAATTTCTCATATAAAAAACATATAAACTAGGTGTTTTAGTAGAGGCACATGGGAAATATCCACAAAAGAAACTTCACCTTGGATCAAATATTATCTACATAGGACATGAACCAGAAGACAGATGTAACTCATACCTTTTGTTTTGAGATTTTTGAAAATAAAACAATGATCTGCACTTCCACAAAACAAGACAAAAAATAAAATAAAAACTAAAAGCATTATTTACGTTTTCCTGTTTTCAAGAGAGAGAGGCTGACTAACATTACATAGGAAACATCAATATTCAAATATCAATATCTTTTATAATTTGGACTTGAGCCTTTATTGCAAAAGGATTGTCATGTCATGGAAGAGACAGATGACAAAGTCTCCTGGAAAGAGAGAAAGATGCACTGAGCTGAGGCTGGTTATCACAATTGTGGGTAAGAAGTATCTAGTGGCAAGAATTTGCACAGCAAAGAGGAGCTATTAACACTTGTTTTACAATGCAATTGATGATAACTTACGAATTGTTAGTAAGTCCATATTAAGATACCAGTAATTCACTTAAATTATTTATAAATTAGTAATTATTAAATTACTATTTTATAAATGTCTTGATAAAAGTTGGATTGCCATTCAAAAAAATATAAGACACTTGCAAAATGTAAAATCTGGACCCTAGAGGAAGATACTGAGACAAAATTCTAGCCACACAGATCAATATTAACAAATTTATTTATTAGAAAATATTGAGAGAGATCCAAGATGGCCGATTAACAACAGCTCAGGATTGTAGCTCCCAGTGAAAGCGCAGAGAGCGAGTGGACGCCGCACTTTCAGACGAATTTTTGTTGCCCACAGACTAGGAGATTCCCGGCGGAGGAG
>CAUYLG010067477.1:0-34146 GCA_963573385.1 Cacajao melanocephalus
CATGCAACACGGCTCCAGCCCGCCAAAGCTGAGCCAATCCCCTTGTGACACGGTTCCCCTCTCCACCCATCCTGGTCATTCACCAACCACTCACCGCCACCTCAGTCGCAAGCCTCCCCATCCCTATAAAAGTGCCCAGCCCCAGCTGCTGGGCGCAGCTCTCTCTCTCTCTCCGCCTGCTTGAGTTGCCCGCAGATCCCAATAAACCTGGACTCGGCCTTCGGTTCTCAGAGTGTTACTTGGGACCAGACAACTGGGAAGGGTCGACAGAAGGGGTCAGACTTTTGGGGGTCGCACATATTGTTTTTTTTTTCAGAAAAGATACTTAATAAGATTTAAATCTTCTTAAATTTGTTAAAATTTATTTTATGACCCAACATATACTCTATCTGGAAAACGATTCATGTGCACCTGAAAAGAATGTATTTTCTGCTGTTGTTAGAATGTTCTAACATTTTGCTGCTGATAGAATGTTCTGTATATCTGGTACTTCATTTGGTCTATAGCGTCATTCAAGTATGCTGTTTCCTTATTGATTTTCTCCCTGGATGATCTATTTTTTAAATTGGAGCTTTGAAGTCCCCTACTATTATATTGCTAGCTACTTTTCCCTTCAGTTCTGTTAATATTTGCTTTATATACTTAGGTGTGTTAGGTACCTATATATTTATAATTGTGATATCCTTTTTATGAATTTAGTTCTTCATCATTGTATTATACATGACTTTTTCTTGTTTCTTTAGACAGTTTTTGACTTAAGGTATATTTTGTCTGATGTAAGTATAGCCAACCCTCCTCTCTTTTGGTTATCATTTGCATGGACTATATTTTTTATCCCTTCATTTTCATCGTGTGTGTGTGTATGTGTGTGCATGTTTGTGTGTGTGTGTGTGTGTGTGCATGTGTGCATGTTTTGAAGGCAACATATAGTTGGATCTTGTTTTGTTATCCATTTAGTTACTCTGTGTATATTGATTGGAGAATTTAATGCATTTACATTTAAAATAATTATTGCTTGGTAATGACTTAAAATTGCCATTTTCTTTATTGTTTTCTGACTGTTTTGTAGTTTGTTTCTTTCTTCCTCTCTTTCTTTCTGATTTGATAAGTTTCATGGTGGTATGCTTTTATTTCTTTCTCTTTATCTTTTTTGTTTCAGCTATAAAAAGTTTTTTTCTTTGTGGTTACTATGAGATCAAATAAAGTGTCTTATAGTTATAAAAGCCTATTTTAAGCTAATAATAACTTAACATCTACCACATCCAAAAAGTCTACAATTTAACTTCTCCTCCCATATTTTTTGAGACTGTTGTGTTATGATTTACATCTTTTATATATTGGATCTATTAACTGATTTAACTGATTATTGTAGCTGTAGATATTTATAATACTTTTGTCTTTTAACATTTTTACTAGAGTAAAATGTGATTTATATACACTGCATTACAGTATTCTGAAATTGGCTATATTCATACCTTTACAGTACATTTTATATTTTCATATGTCTTCATGTTGTTGATTTAATCCTTTAATGTCAGCTTAAGAACTTTCTTTAGCATTTCCTATAAGGTAGATCCAAAGCTGATGGACTCCTTTAGCTTTTGTTTGACTGGGAAAGTTTTTATCTTGTTTTTATTTCTGTAGGACAGCTTTGCTGGGTATAGTATTTTTTCTTGGCAGTTTTTTTTCCCTTTACAGCACTTTGACTGTATTATTTAACTCTACTGGCCTGCAAGGTTTCTGCTAAAATATTTGCTGATAGTGTTATGGGTGTGGGGGTTTTCTCATGCCTGATGTGTCCAGACTTAAGGCATATTTTGTTATTATTTCTTTAAATAACTTTTCACCTTTCAGCTGTAAGTACAGCCAAGGAACATAACAAAATCTATTTTTAGGTGGGTCCATGGCTTATCCCTGTAATCAATCCCAGCACTTTCGGAGGCTGAGACAGGAGGATCACTTGAGCCCAGGAGTTTGAGACCAGCCTGGGCAATAAAATGAGACCCTCCCCATCTCTACCAAAAGAAAAAACTGTTTTTAAGCAGGACATGGTGGTTCATGCTTGTAGTTCCAGCTAGTGTGGAGGCTGAGGTGGGAAGATCACTTGGGCCCAGGAGGTTGAGGCAGCAGTGAGCCACTGTACTCCAACCTGGGCAATATAGCAAGACCTTGTTTAAAAAAAAAAATTAAAAGACATAAATTTTAAAAAGGGATTGATTTTATTACTATATATCATGTCCACATGCTGTTGCAAAAAATAGTTTTTTTTTATTCTTACCATCATTCAGTCTTTCAGAACCCATTTCAAATGAGATCTTTCCTTAATCTCCTTTTTTTTCTACTCTTGGCCCCACCCTCAGTCCTAGTCTCATTTTGCTGCTGTCCCTTCTGGTTAGGCCTGTGAGTGCTGCTCTGTCCTAGTAACCCAGGCCACCTGAGCCCCTTCGTTATGACTGCTCTCTCCTCTGCTGGGGCCACTTTCAAGACAATCAGAGCTATCAATTTCACTACCAATGATCATTTGGCATTCTTTGGACTGTGACTTTTATTTTACCTTTCTTTTATAAAATTAAAATTTAATTTGTACACAATGAATGCTCAGATCTTAAATGTACTGTCCAATCAGTCTTAACACATACACACCAAATGGTGAGCACTTCCATTGCCTGGAGGGTGTCTCCACCCCTTCCCAGTCTATTCCTCCAGAAATAGCCACTGATCTGATTTTCATCAACATGAAACATAGTTTTGCCCCATTTAGAATTTTATATGAGTAGAATCACACATTATGTAGTTTAGGGATGGGGGAATCTGGCTTCTTTCACTCAGCATAATGTTTTTGAGATTCAGCTATGTTGTTACATAGATAATAGTTTTTTCATTTTTATTTCTGGGTAATATTTCATCACCTGAATAGAATATAGTTTGTTTATCCATTCCACTGATAGGCATGCAGGATGTCTCCCGTTTGGGGCTACTGTGTATAAGATTGCTACAAACATCCTTCACATGTTGTTTCATTCTTCTTGGATAAATACTTAGGTCATAGGCTGGATGTATGTTTAACTTTTTTTAAATTACTAAACATCGTAAACCATTTTACACTTCCACTGGCAATGTATGGAAGTTCTGATTGGTCCACATTCTTTCTCATTTTAGCCACTGCAGTGGGTGTGTAGTTGCATCTCATTATGGTTTTAATTTGCATTTTTAAATGATATTGTGTGCTTTTTCATGTGCTTACTGCCATTTGTATATCATTTGAGAAGTGTTTAAGTCCATTGCCCATTTTTATTTGGTTTTCTTTTTTACTATTGATTTGTAGGAGTTCTTTATGTACTAAATAAAAGCCATTTGTAATATATATGTGTTGTGAATTATTTTTCCCAGTCCATGAATTGACTATCAGTTTCTTGATGCTTTTTATTAATACACAGAGGTTTGTAATTGTGATAGCCTAATCAATTAATGTTTGTTTGTTTTTTTTAATAATTCATGGTTTTTATGTTCTCTCTAGGAAGTTTGTACAGATACATAGGATTATCTTCAAAGTTATGAGGCTAACCCTATATTTTATTACAGTAGCTTTATTATTTTAGCTTTTTTATTGGTGTCTGTGATTCATCTTCAGTTGATTTTTGTATATGGTGAGATAGGTCAAACATCTTGATTTTTCTATGTGAATATTCAATTACCTCAGCACAATTGGTTGAAGAGATTGTCCTTTCACTGTTAAACTGTTTTAGTGCATCTGTTAAAAATCATTTAATTGCCTATGTGTGGACTTAGCATTATTTTAATGTGTTTTATGCAAAAAAGAGCCTACCCTTAGCAGGGGTCAGAATCCAGAGTTCAGCCTGGGAGGTAACTGACACAAGTTAGAGTGCCTTTATACATGAGGCCTGATTTTCACACAGTTTCTTGGGCTTTCATAGGTTTAGGAAAACCTAAGGAAATACATTCAAAAGAACTATTGGCACTGATTAAGTGTGAAGTCTTAATTCATTGTTTTCCTTCCCCAGTCAAAAAAGAATTGTCCCAGGTACTTCATAGATCTCTGCAATGTGGGACCCCTTTGATTATAAAGGCAGAGTCATTGACTCCCATCTCTAGAAAATTGCTTGGAAACTTCATCAGTGTTACAGCACTGGGTAGATATATTGAGAGATTTTTATGCTGCTCTAAATCAAAATTAAGGAATAAGTGGCCTGACCAACTTTTATTTTCCTATTTCCCCTTCATAAACTCTACAGTGATTTTTATCACAGGTAAGCTGACATTTTGGAAATAATAGTTTTTAAACACCCATGGCAGATATACCTTTTTGAAGGTTTGTTTTAAAGTTCTCCTTCCAATTATTATTGTTAATTGTCAAAATCATACTGTAGCAACCTTGTAAATATATATTGAGTGCTTGGTAATATAAAAGAAACTCAAAAAGAAACAATACAAAACAAAAAACACAAAAACATATCCTCTGTAAATTGTATTGACTTTTGAAAACTTTCTTGTATAGGAAAGTTCAGACTCTCCCTCTGAAAGTTTAAGTCTGAGTCTATTGAAATGAATTGACAAAAGACAGATTAACAGAAAAAAGGTATACAAATTTATTAACATGCATATGGACACAGGAGCCATATCCAAAGTATGAGACTCAAAGGAGGGGCCAGATGGTTGAGGTTTTTATATTATCCTGAGGTTACAGAATGAATAGGTGCTTGGGGCTTCTTGGGAGAGGTGGAGACACAGGTGATGGGACAGTGAGGGTGGGAAAGCCAGCAAAGGCTTTTTTTTTTTTTTTTTTGAGATGGAATCTTACTCTATTGCCCAGGCTGGAGTGCAGTGGCATGATCTGAACTCACTGCAACCTCTGCCTTCCAGATTCAAGAGAATCTCCTGCTTTTGCCTCCTGAGTAGCTGGGATTACAGGCATCTACCACCATGCCTGGCTAATTTTTGTATTTTTAGTAGAGAAGGGGTTTCACCATGTTGGCCAGGCTGGTCTTGAACTCCTGACCTCAGGTGATCCACCTACCTCAACCTCCCAAAGTGCTGGGATTACACACGTGAGCCATCCCACCCAGCCAATGGCTATCTTGTTTATAGATGACATCCCTCAGGGAGGAGCTCTCAGAAAGAAGAGATGAGTGCCTAGGGTAACAGTTGCTCTGTTGGACTTTTAAAGTGTGAGACTTTTAGTCTCCTTTTCTTGTGAGTTCATCCTTCCCAAATCTGGATAAGAGGAGTCTCAGAGAAAGCCTGGCTATTTATTTCACCTATGTGGATTTTCTCTACAGATGGAAATCTCCCCCACAAAAGAAATTTTTTCAGAGCTATTCCTTTGGTTTGCAGCCCTTCTCAATAGCCTTATTAAAATATGCCAAAGATGTATATTTTAGGGTTAAATACTCTGGTTTCTTTCACTCAAAAGTCTGAATCAGAAATAGAAAAAATTGTTCCTAGTAGCATGAAGTAAGTTAAAGTTTAGAGAACATTTGAATAATCACCATTAGAAGGCTAATCAGAGCTTTATCCCGAAGCATAAGAGGATTTCAGTGGTTGAGCACAGATCTGGTGTTACCTTCATAAGGACATATTATAGCACTAATTAAGAGTTGTCATCCTTTTGGCGGACTCAGGAGAGAGGAAGGCTATGTAGGCAAGCAGGGGCATTTTCCTGTGGGTTGCCTGTCAAATAGTGCAGAGAATCCTGCAGTGGAGGAACAGTCCTTATAGATGCTTGCAAACAATCAAGACAATGTAGAGGTGCTATGTGTGTCCTTTAGAAGAGAGATCCTGGAGGCTTTTCCAAATATATGACACCCAACACACTCACAACCCACAATACGCACGTAGCCTTCACACATTTAACATGTGGGTTTTTTTGAAATGTTATATTTTCTGTTTCTGACAAGATCTGTGTGGGCCTGCTCAGCCCAAAGCTCCAGAGCTTGCCACTCTCCTTTACCTTCTAGGTGCCTGTGCAACCACACACAGACATACACACATGCATGCATGCACACCTATACACACGGGCCTGCTGAGCATTTTTAATGGATATGACAATAATTAGCATCAGCTGGCCTGGACGGCTCATGCTTTCTCTGTTTTTCACAGTCTTTTCCTTCCCTCCATAGCTGAATTTACAAGGAAATGATCAATAACAATAGCTAAGATTTGTTAGCATTGACCATATGCCATGTATAATGTTAAGAACTTTACAGTTCTTAAGTTATTTATAGCTCTCAAGGAGATAGACCTCTGAGGAAGGTTTTATTATTATTATCGTATAGATAAAGAACCTAAGGCTCCGTATCCACATTCAATAACTTGCCCCTGGCTACAGAGCTAATTAATCCTGAACTTGAACAAAGGATTGTCAGACTTCGACACTTGCTCCTCACTGCGATGCATTCTCAAGTCCATGGCAAGCTCTTTGATGTCGCTTTGAGTTTTGTTTATTTTTTCTTTTTTGTTATATCAAACTATATGTTAAAACAAAACAATCTTTTTCTCCCACCCCCTGCTAAAAAATCATATAGTGCCATCATAAGGTTGGTAGCTACCATTTGTGTCATGATTGTTTCCGATTTTTGAATTGAAATGTTTGGCAGAGAAAAGATGTTACCTCCACTGCATTTGATTTTGTAGCTGAATAGAGCCACTTTCATTCAGAGCTTGTTTCCGAGCAGACAAAAATCAAGGTCTGCCTGCTTAAAAAATAAAATGACATGCTCCACCAGGACAACAACAAGAAAAAGTATCTTGGGTTTCATGTTAATGTTGTGAACGGCGGAGGAGAGCCAGACGAAAGCAAGACCACACGACAGAAGAGAAGCAGCAAAAGCAGGAGCAGCGCTGAGCCTCTTGTAATCGCCGCCTTGAGTTTCCTTTTGCTGTTCTCTTCTTTGTGGGGAAGAAGGAAGTGGTGTCTGATTTACAGAATTTTTTTTCCCCAGCTCCCAGATATTCACACTTTAAAACCTAGGGCTGTAGCTAAAAACGGCTTCTGAAGCACTTGGAAAGGACAAGTTATTTTCCACATCTAAACCTAATCTAATTGTATCGGTGCAATTTTGCCTGAAAATGCCCCCAGGAGACCAGTGTCAGGGCCCTGCCAGGTGGCCTAAGTTCATCCCTTCCTCCAATATCCCTGAGACTACCTGAGACCCAGGACAAGCACTTGGAACCATCATTTTGCAGGGACAGATGGCAACAAACACTGTAAGCAGGACACAGAGTTTCTAGGCAACCCCCATCTCCTTTCCCAGCCCGAGGCCATGGGGCACCTTCCCTGGGGCTGACTCGGAGCCCTGAGTGTGGGCTGTGCTGGGTCCCAGTCTCTCAGCTCCCCCACTGTGGTGCAAACCTGTTCTCCTACTTGCCTTTATTCTTATTATAGGAGGATTTTATTTTCCTGCTTACCTTGCCAGCTGCCGAAAACAAAACAAAGCCGCACTTCTGATTTTCTTCACACCCTTGACCCTGGAGAATTCCCTTGCCCACAGCCACCATCTGGGAGAGCCACTTCTTTCTTCTAACCTGTAAACATTTTCAAAAAGCCTCCAAAGGCAAGCATTTGGCAAACCATCGTGACTGCTTTCTTGCGAACACCGAGATTTCAAATTTTAATTGCAGCTTCTTGATGAGGCATCAAAAGTCCATATTCGAGCATTTGAACTGGCAATTTTAAAATGCAAATCCGTCCATTTCAAGTCCTTGTTTATGATGGTTCAAATACTGAATTCGTTATTACTCATTTTGAAAATTTGCTTGTGTTCTGCATAGAGAAAATAATTTGGTGGTTCCTACTGTTTATCCCTGGTCTGCTTTTTTGGCTTTTTTTTTTTCTTTCTTTGAGACAGGGCCTCGCTCTGTTACCCAGGCTGGAGTGTAGCCCACCTCAGCCTCCAGAGTGGCTGGGACTACAGGTGTGTGCCACCATGCCTGGCTAATTTTTTTTTGTATGTTTTGTAGAGACAGGCTTTTACCACGCCGCCCATGGCTGGTCTCGAATTCCTGATCTCAAGTTATCCGCTCACCTCAGCTTCTGAAAGTGTTGGGATTACAGGTGTGAGCCAATGCACCTGGCCTATACCTAATCTACTACTCATCATTTTCAGATACTTAGAGTGCTACGCATGTGACTCTCCAAAATTCGTATGTTGAACCTCTAACCCCCAATGTGATGGTATTTGAAGACAGCGCCTTTAAGAGATGCTGGGGATTGAATGTTTATATCCCTTCCAAAATTTAGTTAAAATGTAATCCCCAATGCAACAGTACTGAGAAGTGGGGCCTTAAAGAGGTGCTACGCCCTGACAGCCCCACCCTCATGGATGGGATCAGTGCCTTACGGAACGACTGAAAGGACCTAGCTAAATGCTTTTGCCCTTCTGCCTACCACCAAGTGAAGACGCAACATTGCCCCTTTCTGCCTTATGAGGACAAGGGGATAAGGCACCATCTTGGAAGAAGACTTTCCAGCCTCCAGAATTGTGAGAAATAAATTTCTATTATGTATAGATTTCCCATGCAGTAGTATTTCATTACAGCAGTACGAACAGGCTGAGACAGGAGGTAGTTAGGTTCCAATGAGGGGCCCTCATGATGGAATCCGCGCCCTTGCAAGAAGAGATGCAAGAGCGATCTTGTGCTCTCCCTCTGCCATGTGAAGACAAAGCCAGAAAGCATCGATCTGCAAACCAGGAAGAGAGCCCTCATTGTACCCTAAATATGCTGGCACCTTGATCTTTGCATCCTACGCTCCAGAACTGTGAGAAATAAATGTTTGTTGTTTAAGCCACTCAGCCGGTGGTATTTGGTTGTAGCAGCCTGAGCTAAGGCATATAGATAGATAATCTTAACCCACACCAGCCAATAGAAGAAAAAGAAATAGAAAAGAAAGTGGGGAAGTGTGGTAAAATATCCTCCTCCATGGACTGCCCAGCAAGCGGAGAGAGTAGCAGAGGTGGGGATGTTTGTCTAACATCTGTCTTCCTCTAAAGCTCTCCAACTCATTACTTCAACTTTCGTGAACTAGGACCCTAAAGACCTCAAATCAGAAATTCAGCAAGGAGGGGGCTTGTATTTGACTAGATCGCCCCCAGCAAGGGAAAAACACACGAGTTAGAAACTACTCCTTTCAGGAAATATTTGTGAGCCACGTGTTAGATGCCAGGCACTGTGCAAGGCCCTGGGTGAACCAGCAGGGGGCCTTCTTGAACTCTGCACATCCAAAGTTGGACTCATTACTTCTTCCCTGCTCCTATGAAAGGCAAGTGTGGGGCCGTGGTGCTCCCATTTCTCACTGCCTCCTACTCTCTGCTGCTCCCATATCGTGTCTCACAGAAACACACAGCTCTCCTTATGCCCCTATTCTCACTTTAAGAAGTCTGTGGGGGTACTAGAAACAGAAATAAGGCTGATCTAGACTCATAAAACTGCCTCTTTCTAGGTGTGGGGTCTTGAAAGAGTAATTTAACCCCACTAAGCCTTAATGTTCTCATGACTAAAATGGGGGAGAATATATACTTCATAGGGTTGTTGTGAATTTTGTTTTTTTGAGACGGAGTTTCACTCTTGTTGCCCAGGCTGGAGTGCGATGGCACAACTGGGCTCACCGCAACCTCTGCCTCCTAGGTTCAAGCGATTCTCCTGCCTCAGCCTCCCGAGTAGCTGGGATTACAGGCATGCACCACCACACCCAGCTAATTTTTTATTTTTATTTTTAGTATAGACAGGGTTTCTCCATGCTGGTCAGCCTTGTCTCAAACTCCCAACCTCAGGTGATCCACTCGCCTCGGCCTCCCAAAGTGCTAGGATTACAGGCGTGAGCCACCATGCCTGGCTGTTGTGAATATTAACAAGATAATGTAATTAAGAATAGAGCTCAGGGTGCTATAAATAAATATTTCAATATTAAATAAATACTATTTTAACCATGGACCTTTTTCCATTTTGTTTATTGCAGTATCTTCTGAACAGCCCCCTTGACTTCAGTATCTACCTTTCAAACTCCCCCCAGCTGCTAAACTGTTATCTCAGAAGCCTGGTTCTCGCCTCTCTTCTCCTCCCATTGCCTTTCTGCTGCCTATATGTAGGTACAAGAGCTTGTGCCTGTCTTGCCACTGGTAGCTCATGCATTCATTGAAATTCTTTTTTCTTGCAAGTGTCAAATCTGAACTGCTCAAACATAGTCTGGAGGTGCACTGGCTCCCACAACTGGCTTATCCAGGCCCCAGAACATCCCTGGCTCTCTCTGGTTCCATTTGAGGTTGCGCATTGGTTTGTGGTCATCTCACCTGCTGCAAGCAGCTTTTTGCTTGTGGCCAGGAAAGATGACTTTCAGCAGCCCACATATTCATCCTCCCAGCATAGCGACCCCTGTGAAAAATGGACTCATCACTCACAATGTCTACATGTCAACTCCAGGAACCAGCCCAGGCCGGGCCAGTCCGAGCCACAGCTTCAAGTAAAACCACAGAAAAGAAGGAGTGGCCATCATGTACCAAAGGGTGGATGCTACCTAGGCAAGCAACACACATGCACATACCAGCTGGGATTCCTTGCCACAGCTACTGCTGCCTCACCCCTGAAGCAATGGAGGAAGCCCTGCTGGACTGCAGATGTGCATTGTGGGCCAGGGATCAAGCTCCCAGCATGGCCTGGGTGGGAAGAGAGGAGGGATGGGGATGGAATCAAAGCCAAGCTTCCAAGACACCCCCCGCCCCCATAGAAACTGGGCTTGGGGGTGAGGCATGCAGAATAGGACAAAGGCCAGTCTCCCCTAGTGTCTGGTCTCAGGAGACTAAGCTCAGAGAAATGCGGAAAGGAATAGATAAGTCACCAAAAGCTGCCCAAGTGTCTGGTCAACCGTGCAAAGTCCTAAGCACCATGCCCCTGGCTCTCTGTGAAGCTTTCCTTTGGCAAGCTCAGAGCCTTCCCCTGCTGGACCAGAAGTGAGGGGTTGCTGGGCTTGGAGAAGAGCAAAACTGGAATGTGGGAAACTAAGTCGTGTCTTTCAAGGTTTCCATCTCACTGACAAAGGATATCCTGGCCTGCACCTGGCTGAGTCCAGCCCCTTGGAGGACACACACACACACACACACTTCTTAGATGAAAAAAACTGAAACAAAAAGTTAAAAGTGACTTTCCCAAAGCTACCCAGAAGTGGGATTTTCGGCCTTGTGATAGTCACAGATTCTGAGCATGGTCACATTCTCACCTCTTCCCCTCACCCGTGGCTATGTGCTTCCTTAATAGGCAGAATCCACATGGTTTATGCTGATAAGACTTGGTTGATGTTATAGAATGCTGAATTTCTAAAAAGGATGATAAATTTTAAGTATAAAATATATTTTTAGCTCAATCTCAAGGTCAGAATAAATTGTAGGGGTCATTGAATCTATTTTTCCTTCTAGTTTTGGTCTACAATATTCTCTTTGAAAATATTCAGTTAGTAGGACTGTCCCCAGAAAGAGCTGATTTCAATGCCAGGTACAATTATTAGAACATCCCACCTCATGTGAAGTTCAAATGAGTCTCCCACAACTCCCACTGCTTCTACTCTTGTGCATTGGAATTCACTGATAGTCTTTCTTTTTTTCCTTTCTTTCTTTCCTTTCTTTCTTTCCTGCCTTCTTTCTTTTCCTTCCTTCCTTTTTCTCTCTCCTTCCTTCCTTCCTTCCTTTTTTCTTTCTTTCTCTTTCTTTCTCTCTCTCTTTCTTTCTTTTTTTTGAGACAGAGTCTCGCTCTATCGCCCAGGCTGGAGTACCGTGGCATGATCTCAGCTCACTGCAACCTCTGCCTTCCGGGTTCAAGCAATTCCCCTGCCTCAGCCTCCCAAGTAGCTGGGATTATAGACGTGCACCACCACGTCTATTAAAAAAAGAAAAGCTAATTTTTGTATTTTTAGTAGAGATGGGGTTTCACCATGTTGGCCAGACTGGTCTTGAACTTCTAACCACACGTGATCCACCCGCCTCAGCCTCCCAGAGTGCTGGGATTATAGGCGTGAGCCACCGCACATGGCTGATACTCTCTCTCTTTCTTTTTTCCCTTCCTTTTTTTCTTCCTCTTGTCCCTTTCTTTCAACAATTTTTTAATAACTACTATGTGCAATGTATTGCCTTGGGTACCTGGGATATAGCACTGAACAAGAAAGACAATGCTCTTGCTTCATGGAGGTTATATTTTAGTGGATAATTTTTTAAAAATAAGAAAACAAGCAAACAAAAATTTCAACTAACACTAAGTGTTTATAACGAAATTAAATGGGAGTATGCCTAGGAGGGGCTGCTTTCTATGGGGGCCATCAACAGCTCCTCTGAGCCTCAGAGGAAGTGAGATTTGAGCTGCAATCGGAATGTTCCTGGAATCACACAACATATTTTCAGTCCTCTTTCCACAGGTGACTCTTGCTGCATTTGAACCGAGATACCATGACACACGTACACATGTGTGGGCACACACACATCAGTGTTCTTTTCTCTTGGCTGAACATCTATATTCCTCGGTCATTTCAATCACATACACCTGTTTAGCAATGTTCCTCTAAAAACGCAGTTTTCAAAGTGTTCAAATCTAGACTAGAGCAGTCTAGATTTGGTCTGGCTGTCACAGGAGAGATGGGCCCATGAGAGAGCTCCCCTGTTATGGACACAACACTGGTATCAACTGTGCTTCTTTTTTTTCTTGAGACGGGGTCTCGCTCTGTCGCCCAGGCTGGAGTGCGGTGGTGCGATCTTGGCTCACTGCAACCTCTGCCTCCCTGCAACCTCTGCCTCCCAGGTTCAAGCGATTCTCCTGCCTCAGCCTCTGGAGTAGCTGGGACTACAGGTGCGTGCCACCATGCCCGGCTAAATTTTTGTTCTTTTAGTAGAGCCAGGATAGTCTTGATCTCCTGACCTCATGATCTGCCCTCCTCAGCCTCCCAAAGTGCTGGGATTATAGGCATGAGCCACCGCGCCCAGCCTCAACTGTGCTTCTAAATTTCAAATTCCAAAGCTGCAAAAGCCTTAAGAAACCTGTATCTTGTTAGCTCTCCATTATTAATCATCTCTCAGCCAACTAAAAATGGCATCTATCCATCACATGCTACCACAAAACTTAGTGGGGAGGGGCAAGCAAGTGTAGGAACCAGGCTGGAGTACAGTGGCGTGATTTCGGCTCACTACAACCTCTGCCTTCTGGGTTCAAGCAATTCCCCTGCTGACTTTTTTCTATTGAGGCCATCTGGGCACCTGTTTAATATTGTTCTTTTTCACTGTGGATGTTGTCATTTAGGATTTTAACTGTCCTTCCATATGTCACCACAGATTTGATAAGCATGCCACCCACCTTCACATCTGTGTTGTGATAAAAGCATCTCCCAGACTAGGACAGACAAAGAGTGTGGGTATTCAAGCAGTTACTGATCCAGCTAACAAATTATGAGCCAGTCCACATAAGTGAGAAATATGCAAGACATTTTGCTGAAATTCAAGTACACCATATACATTCATTGAGGACCCGATGAATAAAGAAAGGTTGCCAGTGTGACAGGACATCCTTAAGAACCAATGCTGAATCTGAAAAATCACTGCTTCTGACTTAGAGTACTCAAATCTCCACTTTAAAACTATGTTCTACATATGTGTTCTAAAATGTTGTCTAATCTATTTATAGGCTCACCAGTTCAGAATACATGGTTTTGGTTTTTCTCATTTGAAAATCCCACCTTTACTATGGGGACCCTGGATCATGCTCCAGGACCCCTCAGGGGTTCCTAACAGTGTCACTGCAATTGAATATATAAGTTTTTTTCTCACTTTCCTATGATGCAACCTGTTTTGGCCAGAGATTTTAAAATGTATAAACTGTAACAGACTTGTTTTTATAAGCATTGAGCTAACGTTGGGTCCCTTTTATGGTAGTCAGTCCTACCATTTCCAATAAAATTCTTATCCCTGAAAAATATTTAGATGGAAAACAGGAAATAAGCATTGCTCCATTTGTTTTAGCCATTTCCTACGTTACTTTTTGTTTTTCATACCTTTTATTTGTGGATATAGAGACGTTTCTAGAAGGTAAAACAGAAAGTGATAGAAAAGAAACCCACACGAGAATTAAATAGGGTTACACTTAGCTGTTTAGGATATTTTGAAAACTGAATTTCTAAATGCGTAGGTGCCCAGTGTAACTGCCATGATCGGAAATGTCTTTATGCCTCAGACGACATTCTCTGTTACACCCGGGTTTTTAAAATTACTATATATTCCCCTTGTTGATCTGAGTTAGTTCTGTAGTTGCAAAACACACCTCTTCTAACTTCCAAGAAATAGAACTGCCATCAAAACAAATGAAAAATTTTTTGGCTGCTCTGTTTCATTGAGTGAGGCTTCAAGCTGAGGTTTGGCTATTTAAAGCCCTTGCTCATGACTAGGTCTTTCCCCAAGCCAGCTTGAGCTTTGCACTGGAAACGCATGATCCCTTCCTCCCTCAGGCTGAAGGATCAACAAGGACTTATGATGCCCAGTCTGTTTGCCTGCTCTGAGAGGCTCTCCATCTTATAAAGGGGACACCCCCAGTAGAAGGAGGTCCTGTTTCAGCTGCTCTTTGGCAAGGGTTGCTATTGCCCTGACTTGCTCAATTTGGTGACTGGGTGAGTCACCTCAAATGTGGGTTCAGCCTACATACCTAGTTAAGATATGTCCCCAAAACAATACCTAAAGGGTGTCGTTAACTAAAGAATTTTTAAAGACCCCACCATCATGTTGATAATAAGAATTCACATCACACCATGCCATGACATAAATGCTGCATACAGGTCACTGCGTGAACATTTATTTACATGTGTATGGATGCAGACAGACATAGCAAACTACAGATGCAGTTAAGTGAGGCAGCTGGTGAAGCTCAGCCAGCATGGCCGAGGGCACCCCCAATCCACTGATGCTCCTTGCCATTTGTCCTGTTCCTCATTGACTCTGTGCCATATGTTATTAGGTCAAGAACTAATAGCTTATCTGCTGAAATGTGATCCCTCAGGAAGTTTTTCTAATATGAATATTATTTTATTTCACCATGCTATGTGGTTCCCTAAATGCCCCTCACAAATCCGTGGTGCCACTATCCTGAGTGTGAGCCCTCTCTGATAAGAGGGCATTGCAGGATGCCTGCCATGGGCCTGGGTACAGATTTCATAGAGAGCACTCCCATTTATAGGGGGATCCTCCCTCATTACTCAAGAGTCCTTTCCTGGGGATTGTGTCCTGCCTTCCACTATCAATTGGACCCCCTTCCTCCTTTGCTATGGCATCTAGAACCCCATTTAATCCTTACTAAATAGGGGTTAAACATGGAATATCAGATTCATAGATTTATGTTGAAATACACATTTCCTTGACTTGGAGGGACACTCTTCCCTCTTTAAAAAAAAATGTATTTCACATACAAATTCAGCTAATAACAAGCTGAAGTCTTGTGCATTTAATTTTGTTTTCCAATAAAGCCACATGTTGCAAGAAAAGATTCTGGAACTGTTGTTGATGGTGATGGCAGCCTCCAGATACAAATAACCAAGCAGGGCATTGCTGCCACTCACAGTGAGATACAAAGAAGGACGCATTTTCAGACTGCACAATGCAATAGGTCTGAGAAACATGCTGAGGTAGCAGGAAACTGGTCTTAAATCTGAAGCCTTCCGCTAGCCCAAGGAAGGAATTTCCTCTGGTTACTTAAGGTTTCTGTGCCTCCGTTTCCTCACCCAGAAGTGGGAATTTGTAACACTTACGTAACAGAATTATGATGAGCTCAAGTGCATGGAGAAGAGGCATGTTAGTGGCCACCTACGATACTGTGAGTGCCCCACAAGGAGATGACATCATAACTGCTCATATCCACTGACCAAAATTATTTCTAGCAGCCATGGGCGCCTGTGTGACATGCTCAAGGGGAGGGGTTGGTAAGTGAAAAGCCTGCAGACAGTGAGGCAGCAGAAGAGGAAGGAACAGGCAGGACGCCCCCAAGGACCTGGCCTGGCTCCTCCTCATCCTGTTCCATCTTCGAAGCTATTAACTTAAATGTAGTTTTGAGATGTACACAGTACAATGGCTCTTTGTACTTACCGTATTTGAGGCGTCACCTTTTCTTCTTTCAGAAAACTAACCACAAGCCAACCCCAACGTTTTTATTTCAATGGATGTGTTGATGGCTATTGTGATATCACAGTTCATGTGTTTTTACTTAAAAATATTTAAGAAGTGTCTGTTCACATCCTTTGCCCACTTTTTGATGGGGTTGTTTTTTTCTTATAAATTTTTTTAAGTTCCTTGTAGATTCTGGATATTAGCCCTTTATCAGCTGGATTGCAAAAATTTTCTCCCATTCTATAGGTTGCCTGCTCACTCTGATGATAGTTTATTTTGCTGTACAGAAGCTCTTTAGTTTAATTAGATCCCATTTGTCAATTTTAGCTTTTGTTCTCAAAAGAAGACATTTATGCCACAAACAAACATGAAAAAAAGCTCATCAGCCAGGTGCGGTAGCTCATGCCTGTAATCAGGTGGATCACATGAAGTCAGAAGTTCAAGATCAGCCTGACCAACATGGTGAAATCCCATCTCTACTAAAAATAGAAAAAATTAGCTGGGTGTGGTGGCAGTCACCTATAATCCCAGCTGCTTGGGAGGCTGGGCAAGAGAATCACTTGAACCTGGGAGATGGAGGTTGGAGCGAGCTGAGATTGCACCATTGCACTCCACCCTGGGCTACAAGAGTGAGACTCCATCTCAAAAAAAAAAAAAAAAGCTCATCATCACTGGTCGTTAGAGAAATGCAAATCAAAACCACAATGAGATACCGTCTCACACCAGTTAAAATGGCAATCATTAAAAAGTCAGGAAACAGATGCTGGAGAGGATGTGGAGAAATAGGAACACTTTTACACTGCCGGTGGGAGTGTAAATTAGTTCAACCATTGTGGAAGACAGTGTGGCGATTCCTCGAGCATCTAGAACCAGAAATACCATTTGACCCAGCAATCCCACTACTTGGTATATATCCAAAGGATTATAAATCATTCTACTATAAAGACACATGCACACATATGCTTATTGCAGCACTGTTCACAATAGCAAAGACTTGGAACCAACCCAAAGGCCTATCAATGATAGACTGGATAAAGAGAATGTGGCACATGTACCCCATGGACTACTATGCAGCCATAAAAAAGGATGAGTTCCTGCCCTTTGCAGGGACATGGATGAAGCTGGAAACCATCATTCTCAGCAAACTAACACAGGAACAGAAAACCAAACACCACATGTTCTCACTCATAAGTGGGAACTGAACAATGACACAGTGCGAGTCGAACAATGAACACAGACACAGAGAAGGGAACATCACACACTGGGGCCTGTCAGGGATGGGTGGTCGGGAAGGGATAGAATTAGGAGTAACACCTAATGTAGATGACAGGTTGATGGGTGCAGCAAACCACCATGGCACGTGTATATCTATGTAACAAACCTACACATTCTGCACACGTATCTCAGAACTTAAAGTATAGTAATAATAATGAAAGAAAACTACTCAGCAATGAGAGAACATGAGGCCCATATGCAGGAAAAAAAGAGAGACTGAGAGACTGAAAGAGCATCCTGGCAGCACTGAGTCCACAGTTCCAACTGGGTCTCATTACATAGTTGACTTGGCTAACTCCTAAACTGATGTGAGTGAGACATTACACAGAAATAAAGAAATGAGTTTCTGGTCTCTAGTGAGAGTGTCAGAGCACTCCCTTCTCTCTGGTCTGCTTGGAATAGGATGTGATCGTGAGGGATAAAGACATTGGTTTATTTCCAGCTTTGTGCCTGACTCATTAAAATCCCAAAGAAAGTCTTTAATACTTTAAAAAAGGTTTCTATTTTTTGAGGCTAATTCTTTTCAGCAATAAGATAGGATCTTGAGCTTTCTGGAAATATTCGATAATTTGAGTTTGAAAAAGGTAATATGTTTGGAGCATTCAATGGAAAAAATACAAGTTGTTAAATATTTTTCCTCCTGCAAACTGCTCTTTACCTGCAAATTCAGTCTAGCAATGTTTGGAATGCAAGAAAAAAAATCTAAGGAATTAAGTTAGAACATACCGATCATCTGTAAAACATTCCTTTTGGGCTTCAGGTTGAGCAAGGTTGTGCTGTTTGAACTTGGGGTGTGGAAAATTACACCTAAGAAATTTCCCTTTTATTGTTAGCACGTCAATACCTAAGAAGCCGCTTGGGAAAAGATGCAATGGGGTGTGCCTTGCGATGATTCCTTTCCTTTCATTCACAAGAACTTGGCTCAGCTCACCCTCTGTGGGCAATGGCTGAATGCAGTACAAAGCCAGCAAACGAAGCCACAAAGCCCATGACATGTTAATAGCTCCATGAACTGCAGCTGAGAAAGATGCCAATAGTTCAATAAAACTAAAGTCATAGAGAGAGAGGGTGAAGGTAGAGGACAGGACCTGGGCTCTAGATCAGTGCCATAGGATATCCAGGGTCTTCAAACTGGGGTACCACTTACCCCGCAGGTGCACAAAATTAAGGCATATGTGCCCACAAGTAGTTTTAGGGAAAACAAGTTCCAGACCCTCAATTTCCATAAAACTCTCCTTGAGAACATGCTGGGTTAAAAATCTTTCTCCCACTTTACTTAAGAAAGAACTTCAGAGAGATAGGTGTGGGGTGGTTATGGTGGGTGTGCGTGTTTTGTGGGGGAGGATCTAAAATACCAATATGTACAAAGCCTCCTTTATTTAGGCACCAGTCAATGCTCACTTGTATATTTTGCACCACTGCAAGGAGAAATTTGCTGGAAATTATATCACTAGTCATGTTAGAGCTCAGAAACAGATACCCCAAAATATGGTGTTTTGAACGGGACTTTGAGCTTCATAGTCTGACGCCCCCGCCTTCCCCCATTTCTCCCAAAATATGGGATGAAGTTGCTCTCTAAATTCCCTTATCTACCTAAAGTCTGGACCTACTAAAGAAGAAAACAATCACCTTTGGTCCTTTACATGAGTTTTCATTAACCGAACCCTGATGATGAGAAACACAAATTATGCGAATATATATTTACAGAGGTTAATTATAAGCCAATATGAATGACCACGGCCCGTGGTTTCACAATCTCAAGAGGGTCTGAGAAAGTGCACCTGAGGTGGTCGGGCTACAGTTTGGTTTTAAACATTTCAGGGAGACAGAAGCTGCAGGTAAAGTAATAAATCAATACATACAAAGTATACATTGGTTCGGTCTGAACAGGCAGGACATCTTGAAACGGGGGCTTACAAGTCATAGATGCGTTTTAGGGATTCTCAAGATAACAACTGACAGAGTTAAACTGTTGTCTAAAGACTGGAAGTCAGTAGAAAGAAATGCTTGCATTAAGACAGAGGTGGTCTGCTATCTGTCATGTGATGCTATACTAGAGTCGGATTGGAAAGTAATCCACGTTATACCAGGTTAATAGCAAACCAGGTTTTATGGTTTGTAGGATGTGACTCCTCAGGTCCCTTAGATAGGAACCTGGGCAAAAGAAAAAAAGGTCAAAGTTCAGTCCTCAATGTATATTGCAGGAAGGAAGACTAATGGTTGTTAACAAACTTGAACAGACTTTTGTCACAAATTATTGTCTGCTCTGCAGGCCCAATAGACTTTGTCCTAGACCACTGTATGTTCTGTGAGTCCACTGAGTTCTGCCTAGTAATTATTTATCGTTCTTCAACAGAATTCCTCTTCTTCCTGTCCTATATCTATTTTGCCAGGATCCATGCCTCTATTCTTTCTGTAATCTCAAGATGGTTATGGGAGCTTCTGCATTTGGAAGTTGAGTTTTATTCTGAAGGCTACTGTCAAGTGCAGCTATGATCAAATACATTTGGATGTTTTTTCCTCCTAATTATCTGCCTTTTGTGACTTGATTTTTCAGTGAACCTTCTGAGGTTGAAGGGGAAACTTTCCCTTCACCTAGACAGCAACTATTTAAATTTGAAATGAAAAATTGAAATGTCAACTTATAAATATGCAGATCAATACAAACAGCCCTCACTTTGCTCAGTGTGGTGTTGTAAAAATAACTGTGCAAGCGAAAAAACATGCAGTCTCAATAATCAATGCATGTTAACAATTATTAACATGACCGCTAAAAAATTTGGTCACAACATTAAAAACTCTCTTACTCTCGTTTATGATGTATAAAACTAATATTTACTTAGTATGCCGCAACTTAAACACTAGAACATGAAGAATTTAAAACACTGAGAAGTAGAAAACTTATCAAATGTAGTTTGAATAGTATTTGCCCTCTTATAAAACAGTGAACATTTTTTCTTTATCTTGGTGATGTGAACCATAAATAAAATCTTAAGCATACCTAACTGACTGAATGGATCCCTCCTCTAGAAGGGGAATAAACCAAAGTAAACCTCAAAAACCAGTTGTGGTCAAGATGGGAAGAGGGAGTCAGACATGCCTCATTGTACTCCCTTCCCTTTGCAATTCAGGCACAGCTGACCAGTATTAACATTAAAACACATCTTAAGACTGACAAAACAGACTTTTTGTAGCAATAAGACATCAAATTCCTACCTGATTTTAGTATAGCATCACATAACAGCAGGCCCTAAAATAAATGAAAGTATTTTATCCCAAAATATATTTCTTTGACATATTTTGAAATGGCCCTGGAAAGCTGTCTCTTGGGAAACTCTACATTCTCCCCTTACAATTGTCAGAGACGGGCTCTTGGCCTCTCTCTCCACCTCTTCCTTCCCAAGAACTCAGAGCACCCTAAAAATTTTTCCTGCTTCTTGGTCCCCAGGATTTCTACTCGTCACTCATTTCCCTGCCTTCCCCAGTATCATTCCGTTAAGCAAGAGAAAAAGAGAAGCCACTTTCCTGTTCCAGGTCATTTCCTGTTCCAGGAGAGATTAACTAAGAGTCTGGCACCCTTTTAAGTCTGATTACAGACATTTACCATCTATTCTCTCTGAAGCTTGCTATCTGGAGGCTTCATCTGCATGATAAAACCTTGGTCTGTACAATGTCTTATCTTAACCCAGGCATTCTTTCCTATCCATTCCAGGTCTTTACATAATAACTTAACTCTTTCAGCCAGTTGGCAATGAGAAAATCTTTGAATTCTGGACTCTGTCCCCGCTTCCCTCTCCCCACCAGCCCTTTGAGTTGTTCCACCTTTTCAGACATAACCAATGTATACCTTACAGGTGTTGGTTGATTTCTGCCCATAACTTCTATCCCGTTAAATTGTATAAAACCAAACTGTAACACAATCACCTTGGTTCTCAGGAACTCCTCGGGCTGTGTCACAGGACTTGGTCACTCAAATTTGGCTCAGAATAAATTTTATTGATTTTTACACAGTTTGATTTTTTTTTTTTGGTCAACAGTGAATTGTCATACTCCTTTTTAAGTTTGTATCTGTTTTCAACATCTTATCCTGTGTGCGTTCCATGCTGTGAAATATCTCTCAGAGTTCTCATGTGAAGTTTTTTTTTTTTGACAGCATCATTTCCTTCGGGACATCATCCTCTTTGTCATGACCGCTTTCTCATTTCTGTTAGTAAGTTTGCTACAAATTTTTTCCAAGTCTTTTAAAGGATATTGAAATGAAATGCTTGAAGACCACTGGTCTACAAGGAAACCACAATAAAAAACTTTGCTGGATTTATCTTGAAGACATTTATTAAATGCTCTAATCTGCACTATGCCTTATGGTAGAAATTGTAGTAAAACCCAGGAAGAAACCTCTTCCAGAAGTGTAAATCTCATCGGCAAGACAAGGCACATAAAATAGTGAACAATAAAAGCACTGGAGAATTTCAGAGCAGGGGGCATTAAAGATTTAGTTTAGGTGGCCCAGAGAGATGCTTGATTTACTAGGCTGTTTCATTCAAACCCTTTTGTTTCATAACTAGGAAAACAAGGCTTGCTCTATCTTACACAGTTAGTTAAATGTTGGAGTCTGGTCAGAAGGTAGGTCCCTGCAGATGGTTTGGTATATTATGGTATATTATTCTGTTATAAAGTAAATCTTGTGGTAGAGGCTCTCCATCCACAGGAAGAAAAAAAATCATTGGCTCTCAGAGTAGACTGACTTGATGTCATTTGATACAAGATATGGGTGGTAATACGGGCCTTCAAGGTAATATTCTTGAAGGATAGGCTGAATTTGAGGTAATGTAGATGAAGGGAAGTTTATAGGGGTTGTGGTCCTGTAGGGTCAGAATGATACGGACTATGTTGGGGGCAGAGTAAGGGGAAGAGCTTGGCTGTCATGAGGGTCAGGGTTGGCAATGCAGCATGGAGTCAGCAATGTTTATGTTCTTCCCAAGGAGGGCAGCCAGGTTGAGATCTCCTTATGGAGAAGAAAAAATATTGGAAAATGGGGAAAGGTTCAGGAGATTGCAGGAAAATGAGATTCTAGTACTGTCGAATACCTTAAATTCGATTTAATTTACAATATGTAAGGCACCAGAGTGTTCTAAGTGTCAAGGGGTGCAGCATCAGCAGAATAAAAGAAGTCAGGATTGCTTAAGGGAATGATACCTGGGAAAGGCAGGGAAATGAGTGAGGGAGTAGGAATCCTGGGAACCACGAAGCAGCAAACATTTTTAGGGTGCTCTGAGTTCCTGGGAAGGAAGAGGTGGAGAGAGAGGCCAAGAGCAAGTCTGTGACAATTCTAAACATTGCTCATGGTCACAGATGCTTAGTTTATAGACTCAGAATGAGTGTAATCTTTCAGCGTCTTGACCACCCTTCCCCAGCAGGGACATGTCAGATTCTAAGTCAGAAGGTGCCAGGGTCACCTGAGCATTTAATTCCGAGCCCAACTACTCTAGGCCTCTCGGTCTCTGCTGAAGCAGAAACCAGCCCTGATCTCCTTATTTGGGTATATTAAGGAGCTGGGAGCTCATCGGACTGCTAAACAACAGGCGGTTCAAAGGCAGGTTAACAAAGGTTTGGGAGTGGAACTGGGCTCCCTGAATGCCAAAACGGGGAAGCTGCCTACCTCTTCCAAGCCCAAGGCTCCCTCCTTTGCTTGGCTTATCTAGCAAGTAGTTGCAGTGTCCCAGGAATGTGCTAAGTAAAGGAAGCAGATAGTTGGTTTCACTTTTAGTAATTACAACCTAGAGAAACTGGCAGAGATAGGATCCCTCTAGGGCTTCTGCTTTTCTGTGATGCAACTGGAGCCCTGAGGGGGCAGCTATGATGCAAATAGCTTGGGCCAGCACCAGAGGAATCTCTAGTGGGTGGAACTGTCAGAGGGGATTTTCTTTAGGTTAGGAGAAAAATTGCATCCTTGCCCCGTGGGAAGAGGAAGAAGCTCCGGCTTTTGCTCTCTTGAATCTGCCCAATGAATGGAAACACAGCCGCAGAGAGTGAAATCTGTGTTCTGATTCACTCGACTTGTCTGATTGTAAAAAGTAGTTGATTTTTTATTTTTACTTTTTCTCTGTAGAGGGTCTTTCTCTTGGCCACCTTAAGCAAAGAATAAAATGGCTTATTCTCTTCAAGGAAGGAAACGGATCCTCCAGATCTGTGCTGGCACATTTACTTCACACAGCATATTTCTGACCCACCCACAAAATTTGGAAGTTTGTAGTTACAGAAAGTAAAAGGCAGTCCAGATGAAATAAATGTCCTTCTGTGTCAAAACGGAACTGCTGACTCGACAGACATGTGCTTTGCAAGACCATTTCCAGGAGTGATGACAGAGTTATGATGCCTCACAGAGCCTCGTGCTTTCATTTACATAATTTGTAAGTTACACCCTGCCTTCTCCTAAAAGAAAAGATTTGTGGTGCTTTGCAAAAACAAACAAAATGAGAAACCTGGTGATTACAGTAGAAATGGAAGTTTTAAGATAGGTAGATGGAAACATTGAATTAGTAAATATGCCAAAAGGAAAACCAATATTATTACTGTGAATTGCAGTTCAAATAGTGAAAAGAAAGCAGCCCAAGTAGCCAAGTAGTCAAAGAATAAAAGAAGGAAGGAAAGAGGGAAGAGAGAGACCTATATTTATGGAATACTAGCATTATGCTGTCATTACACTAGGCATGCTTTGTAGCTTTCTTCTAGTCCTTAGAACAGCCCTAATAGGGAGTTATTATTATTGTTCCTACTTTATAAAAAATAACGGAGACTTTAAATATGGTAACCTAAGATTGTAGGACTAGTAGTTGGGAGTAGGATGCAGCTTTTCATTTTCATGCCTAGTGGGGATCCAAGAAGATAGAGAGGCTCAGTGGGGTTAAGAGTGTGGGTTCTGGAGAAACAGACGTCTGGGCTGATGTCTTGGCTCCAATAAGTACTAGCTACATGCCTTCTGGAACATTATTTAACTTCTTCATGCCCCATCTCTGAAATGGGGATAATGAGGATTACATGAGGTCATCTATAAAAAGCAAGTAGAATGATACCTGGAACACAGTAAATGCTCACAAAATATTAATGATCATTATACGGAAACTGTGAGAGTGGGTTGGCCAACACCTGTGTTGTGGTTTGTATCTTTTTTCTTCCTGGGTATCTTTTAAAAATAAAATTGAAACAGTGTCTGTCTATAGCTCCTCTACCATAATTATTTGTACATTTATGGCAGCATATTCTTTGGTTGGCTCTTACTATGGCAATACATTGTAATATTCTCCATAAACAATAGAAAGATAATTCAATATTTAATCTAGTATGGCTGATCAAAACTTGTTTTTTATGGATGACAGCTCAAAAAATTTTCTTTCATCTTCAGCACTCATTATTAAATGGTCCAGATATAACTGCTTGCCTGAGGGCAAAGCTTCAGAGAACTCCAGCCCTGGAGTTCTCTCATATCTAAGATGTACGCTGAGAGCTGCTGCCTCAGAAGCTGGTCCAAATTGGCCAGGCTTCTTAATTCCCAGTTTTCTGTCTCTACTGGGCTAGTCTTCAGGATGCGAGGAGGCCATGGAGACTGAGTCATAGTGGCTCTCAAAGCAACATCTCATTAGATTCTTCTCCTTGGAGTCAACTATAGAGTCCAGAAGCCTGATGAGGTCTGCCAAAAGCAGGTTGTTTCTCAGGGCAAGGTGCACGTTGTAGGTACTGCTGACGGTCCATGGGCCCCACCCATGGCCAGAGGACCAATGTGGCCAGCCCTAGGCACCATGCCATTCTTTCCTTGGCTGCATTCTTCCCTGGTGAGGAGTTGGCAGGGCCAGACGGATATGCCTATTTGGAGTCAGTGGCCTCTTAAACGTACTGCTTCTACGGCTTGCTTGGACCTCTTATCTGGGTCCATCCTTCAGAGGGTAAACCACAGTTGTGGTATATGCATCCCTATGCTTCAGAGAGGCTGAAGAATAGTGGTATTCATCAGGGATGGGAGGAGGTGGGAGTGGGCCTTCCAGATTATTATGCAGCCATATCTCCAAGTAAGACAGGAGGATGTATTTTATTTAGCAGTTTGGTACTTGATTGTAACATTTATGTATGTGTATGAACGGTCTGAGGGCCTCCCTTTGTACTCTTACCACGGCTTCATACATTTTGTGTGTGGACCTGTTGGTCCCAACTGCTTACTTGGAGGATATTGCCAATGATTTCTATTTTAATAGCTATGGAAAGTGTTCCTAACAGTCAGTCAAATCTACCTTTCTGTGATTTCCATTATATTTAATTCTGCATTCTAGAGGCAGATAAGGCCCTCTCTCTGCCACATGACATCTCTGCTCATATTCAGAGTTGGCCCTTGTGCCTCTCTCCCAGAGTTCTTTCTTCTCAGGGTAAGCATTCCTAGTTCCTCAACCAAATCTCTTATGACTGGGTATCACATCTCTTCACTGTTACAGTCATCTTCTGGATGGACTCCAACTCATTAGTGTCACTTCTAAAGTTTTTTCAGAAGTGAAAATAGTGCACAGTGTGGGGAGCATTGAGCAGACTGTTTTGCTTCCTTTATCAGGAAATCATCCTCGGCTCAATTACTGTTGATTTAAACTCTTGGTGCCGGCAGATTTAGCTCCCAGTGAGGACGCTTTCTGGCGTACAGATGCCCTCACGTGAAGGAGACAAACTTCTCTCTCCTTTTATACGGACACTAAGCCCATCATGGCAACCACACTCTCATGACCTCATCTAACCCTAATTACCTCCCAAAAGACTTACCTTGGATTACTACTACATTGAGGATTAGGGCTTTAACATAAATGTTTTGGGGGAACATGATCATTCAGTTTGTAACACCAAATATCCCATGAACTTCTATGTATTACCCAGTCCTCTTGCATTAGGCAGGACTATGTGATTAGCTCTGGCCACTGGGTGTGTATTGTGAGTTGAATGGTATCTCCCTAAGATTCACATCCAGCCAGAACCTCAGAATGTAACATTATTTGGCAATGGGGCCTTTGAAGATATAATTAGTTCAGATTCAAGTAAACCCTAAGTCCAATGACTGGTGTCCTTATTAGAAGAGGAAAAGATACACAGAGACAGAGATGAAAATAATGTGGAGACAGAGAAGAAAATAATTTGAAGACAGAGGTAGAGATTGGAGTGACGCATGCATAAGCCAAAGACCAACAAACATGGCCAAGAGCCACCGGAAGATAGAGAGGCAAGAAAAAATTCTTTCCTACCGCCTTCAGAGGGAGCATGTCCCCACTGATGCCTTGGTTTCAGATTTCCAATCTCTAGCACGGTAAGAGAATAAATTCCCGTTACTTCAAGCCATCAAATTTGTGATAACCTGTTATAGCAGCCACAGAAATGACAAATGTCACCTTCTGGTCTGCAGCATTTAACTGCCAGTGTGTGACTCTTTCTCCTTCCCTTCCTTTGCCTCAGCAAATATGGAGGCTTCCTTGTAAGACGGCAGAGAAGGAAACGACCTAGATTCTTGAATCCCAGAATGGAGGACAGTGGTCCTGAAGAGTTTTCAACACCTGCAGTGGCACCTGTATGAGTCATACTTAAGTTTTTCTAATGTTAAGTGATTGACATTTTGTTTGTTGTAGCATAGCCTATTCTATCTTGACTATTGGTTTTATTTGAAAAAAATCGAACGGATTATACACTATTCACTAATCTAGGTCTCAGAGAAGCCTCAAAAATTCCTTATTAATTCACTATCAAAGGAAGCTAAGTACTTTTTTAAACTTGTAGTTCAGCAGCCAGTACATGCTGTCATTTATGGAGTGAGTACAATGTGGCATTACACACCCCAGGTGAGTCTAGGTCCAGTCTCAGAAAAGATGGTTTAGACTAACTTAACCAAAGGAGAAAGATAGATAGATAAATAGATAAACTCACGAGTGAGGAGTACAGGAGGCTAAGGGGCATGCTTATCTAGAGCCTGGGATCTCCCACTTGGAGACCTCTCTCCGGGTATACAGAACTCTCTGTCCAAATGGTCCCTGTCCCTCTTCCAGGGCCTGCGTGGGCCTTTTCCCCAGGCCTGTGTTCCTGAAAGAAGACCTGCCTCTAGGCCCAAGGGATGGCCACAGAGTTTCTGCTTGGAGGGATACAGACAGAGCCTGGATAAGCAGGATGGCGTGCCCACATGCATATGTTTATTTATGGCTCATTACTTTCTTCTAAACTATTATAATCAATGTAACATGACAAACCATTTTATTTAACAGCCTCTTAGCTTGCTTTATAACTTTAAAATATTTAAAGTATGGAACATGGGTCCTCATTTATTTTTCCAAAACCGGACCTGAGAATGTTAGGAGTAGAACTGCTTAGAAAGATTTCTTTTTTCCTCATAGAATCTGCTTTTCTTTGTTCTAGATAAAGTTCCGGTGAAATTTCCATCATAAAGTTCACTGTTTGAGGTGGATATAAAACGCCTTCAAACCTGACCGCTGGATGACCTTTATTTTCTCACTGTTTTAAAAAAGCAAGGGTCTTATAATTTTTCAAATTGGTTTCTAACTTGCACTTAACCTTTCATGTTTTCTTAGGTCCTTCCTGAAGTTTTTCTCTATCCAGGAAGTGTTGAAAAATTAACAGAGAAACCTAAAGTCCTCTGCACTACCCCTCTCTTTTCTCTACTCCAACCTCAGAAATACATGTACACACATGTACACAGCCACACAAAATTCCTGTAAAAACTGGAACTCCTGTTTTCACCACTGAGGTTTTCTGGTGTTTCCTTCCTCCTTTACTGTTCTAGTGCATTTTCCACCCAACACTGTTGACTTAAAAGAAATAGAAAAAACACCCTTAAGAAAAATAAAAAGGGAAGGGTTTTTGTCAGAACATGGAAAACAAAATTCTAAAAATAGCTCATATTTTCATATTTCCCTGTAGCTATGATGCAAGCATTATCAAGTTCAGGAACTGTTGACTCCAATAACATGACTTCTGGTCCTTGGCTCTTGTCTTTCTTCTTTCCCATCAATGTTTTCTCAAAGCCACGTTCTGGGCAGTGACTCTTGATTGCAACCTTGTAATCAAGCTTCCACAGACAAATTCTAGAGCTGTCCCCACCCCCGTTCCATAAACTTGTGATTATATTTTTTATGGCAATATATGCAGATTGAGAGCTTATTTGCTACAAATAGCTCTTTAAATTTTCCTGGTATGGTGAAGGAGATTGAAGACGAAGATGGGACAAATGCATTCAGAAGCAAATCAAAATTTAGGAGCTGACTTCGTAATATTGTTAAAATTGGGCACAACTCAGCAGGTTTTATGAAGCTTATGACATTAAGATAATTCATCAGTCCATTAATTCATTCCACTAATCCTTCTATTTTATTACTCTTATTCTAACAAAAAGGATTAAAGAGGCAACACTGTATTTATTGTGTTTCTATAACAAGAATTGTGTACACTTCTGGAAAACATGATTGTGACACAACTGTTCAGCAACTTAAAACTCCCTGGGGAAGGAAAACACGTATTTCAGAAAGTGAAAATAACATAATACTTTATCAGGTGTTGTACTCCAAGTTTTATCTCATTTCTTCAACCCACATTTTATGTAATAACCAAAGTTGTCATTCCAAAATGAAAATCTCATGTCAAAAATCTGCTCAAAACCCATCCGTGGATTGCTGTTATATATTGAAAAATGTTGAAGTACCTTAGCATTGTGTATTCCGTGTTCATGACCCTGTCTCCATCTACCTTTCTGGGCTCATCTCCAGTCACACCCCTCTCCTTCTGGTGTGAAGAAAGGGAGCTTCCTGAGAGCCATGACTATGTCTTACTCACCTGTGACTTCCCAGTATCATAGTGGGGGCTTAGCAAATACTGCATTTTTAATGAACACAGTCTATGTCACCCATTAATCTCTCTTCAAAACAAATGTATTGTGAAACTTAACACATACAGAAAATTTAATAAAACAAATGAACAGCCTACTGAGATATCATTAAAAGAATACTCTTGTGACTAACACCTTATTCAAAAACGAGAACCTTGTTGGCTCCTTGGAAGCCCTCTGTTTGCCTTTAACTAATTATATCTCCTTCTTTTACTGGCAAACCCTAACCCTACCCTAACCCTAACCCTAACCCTAACCCTGGCCCTAACCCTAATCTAAACATTCACCACCCCTGTTTATCAGTTCTCAGGTCAGGACACATTCTCCCACCTCACCTTACCTCCATGATCTTTCCTTTAACCTCATATAGCCCTCGGGAGGCTCCTTCTCTCTCTTACCTTAGAAACACTTAGGTTCTTTAACTTTCATTTGGCATCTCAAAAAAAAATATTTTTTAAATAAATGTATATTAATGATATCTTTGTCTTACTTATATTATTTTGCCTTCACTGTAAATATCTTTAGATAACAGATTTTTTTGATGTCTATACTCTGTATCCCTGTAGTCCATTTTTTACTTTTATAGTTAAGATTTCATTAGAGATGCTCAACGAATATTTACTGAATTCAGTCACTCATTCATAATGAATGAGTGAATGCCAGTTACATCAAAGCACAGAAGAGGCAGAAATTTACTTAACCAGTGAAAGAGAAATAGTATAGTTTATGCAAATAGATAGACAGACAGACACACACACACACACATACATGTACATGTACACAGAGGTGGAGAGAGAGAGAGATATAGAGAAGCAGGACGTTGTTCTGATGTCACACACGTGAGTATTCAAGAGTTTCACACACAAAAAAGTCACCATTTCCTTCACTCCCCTTTCTCCTATTATACAAATTCCTCAAACCAAAGCAGGTGTTAGGAAATCCAGATATGCTTCAGATATAATCTTCATTTGTTTTAACACCATTGTATATGATTAAAGAAGACTTTTTTTTTTTTTATAAAGACGGGGTTTCACCATGTTGGTCAGGCTGGTCTTGAACTCCCGACCTCAGGTAATCCACCCGCCTTGGCCTCCAAAGTGCTTGGATTACAGGCGTGAGCCACCACACCTGGCCAAAGAAGACTTTTGAGAGCAAGCAGTAAATGTTTTTCCTTAGCATTTTACTTGAAAGGAACCACTCCAAGAACGTGGGCCAGACTACAGGATGACCTCCTGACATGGATATTCTAGGAAAGATTCCACATTGTCAGGGAAATTGGAAGAGATGACACTGAAAACACTTTTCTACTCTATGATGGCATGGGTAAATTAAAGACATTGGCAGTTTAAAAATAGTAATTAATTCTATAGTTTTACCTAGATATTAAGTTGGCAATGAAAGCTCAGGTCTAGGACATGAGGTTGTAAGTCAAACATCTCCTAGGTTCCAGCTAGTACATACAGCTAAAGTGGTGAGTCAACCTATACCTACCCTTTCAACTCTTGGATTGAATAATTGTTAAACATACAAACTTGAATTGTATTTCCTTGCTTTTTGTATGCTGTTCAATGATTCCCCACCCCACCCATACTTTTCTTGCAGAACATGGCTCAATTTTGGAGAGTCACATAAAATATATCCTCTCTATGAAGCTGACTTAATCCTTTATAAAAGTTAGGATTTTGTCTGTTCTACTCCCATAATACTTTTTTTCTCAAAGTACTGAACATATTGTATTTCCATTAGGTTTATTTATCTGCTTTATAGAATTATAATCACCTCAACTTAAAGGATTGAGTTTTGTTTCATGTCAGACCTGTGGTAGGTACCCAACATGTTTCTGAATGAGTAAAACATACAAAGTAGTAAAATATGACACAGAATCACAAGTTATAAACACTCAGCACCAAAATGAATATCTTCTATTAATTAGGGGCTGAGAAAAAGCAACTGAAACACGGAATAGGAATCTAGGAGCTCACAGTCTACTGAGGGAAACAGAAGTGTGTGAACACATGCAGTATGGTTAGAGGGAGGAAGCTGGACGTGGGTAGGGGGATTTGAGAGCCCATAGGACTGGCCTCTGACTCAGACTGTGGAATAAAAGGCAAGTTCAAGTTGATTCATTAAGGACAGGTAGGAGTCACTCAGGTGGTGAAAGGAAAGAGGTGGAGGGTAATCAAGGTGGTGGAAACAGAAGCATTGAAGTCCTCATGGAAGGCCTATCTTAATAAAACTTGATCATAAAACTTTGTGTGGAAATTCCCAGTGGTAGAACAAGCACAGAAATTTGCTTCTGCCAGGTGGAGTTGTGGCCCTGTAGCATCTGCTGAGTGTACTAAAGAGGAAAAGGGAAATGAGGGAAGAGCACAAGAGAATAGCTGGAGAGAGCAAAAACCCATGCTCAACGAGAAGGGCAAGTAGTTTATTTCCATCTGACTAGGAAAAAAAGAAAATGCATCTCAGTCACAAGTTGACTCACACTGCACTTAGGTCTACAAAGAAAATTAGCTGTTTCCTTATTTTCTATGATATATCTGATCTTTCTTAAAATTTCTCCATATCTCCTTGGATGGGAAGGGCAGAGAGTGTTAGCTTCCTACTTCCTGCATCACAAGCTTTCCAGTTTGTTTATTTTGAATGACTCAGTTTCTTTTGGGCAAATTCTCTGAATTACAGATTTCTTCTCCCCATTTCTCCTCTTGCCAACTACCCTTGCTCTTTCTCAAGTTGAATCACATGTCAACAGAGAAGACAATGATTAGAACTCATGTAGCATTCTCTGGAATCTCATTAGTTTCTTCTGAGCTCTTCTCAGAGCACCCAGTCAAATATGCTCCCTGGACTGTTGACCATCAAGGTGTAGGTGGTTTCATTTGACCTTTTAGAGGACACACAAGTGGCCATGACTATAATCCACAGTCTAGGGCATTTGCCTGATAGTTTACATGTGACAACCACTTTATTTGGACCCTAGGTCTTAGCAAGTCTCTTGCTCCTATCAATACCTCAGTATCTACTCACACGATTGACTGCCATACACAACTTAGAGAAATAAGTAAAGATACTTTAGGATAATCTTTCTGAGCATCCTCCCTAAGAATCCACAGGCATAGGTATCTGGATGTTTTCACTTGGTCCTTTCCCCTAGGAGTTCATCTTGAGTGAAGTAAATAAAGACATAAAAAACTCTCCATAGCATTTAGTCAACTCCCTTTTGTTTCTTATAATATATTGGGGTAGAAGGGGCAACTGTTCTTCTTTCTCAGCATAGACTTCCCTTACATCACAGCCTCCTTCTTCCTCCTTAATGGGGAAGGAGTATCATTTTCATATCATGGGACAAAAAAATAATTTGAGAAGAAACTCTAAAATATAAATTGGGATCTGGATCCAAGATGGCTGAATAGGAACAGCTTTGGAGTGCAGTTCCCAGCAAGAATGCAGAGGCCGCTGCAGGTGATCTCCAGGCAAGCAGGGTCTAGAGTGGACCTCCAGCAGTCCTACAGCAGAGGGGCCTGACTGTTAGAAGGAAAACTAAAATACAGAAAGAAATAACTTCATCATCAACAAAAAGGACATCCACTCTGAGACCCCATCAGAAAGTCATCAACTACAAAGACCACAGGTAGATAAATCCACAAAGATGGGAAGAAACCAGTGCAAAAACGACGAAAACACCCCAAACCAGAAGGCCTCTCCTCCTCCAAGGGATCACAACTCCTCACCAGCAAGGGAACAAGGCTGGAGAATGAGTCTGATAAATTGACAGAAACAGGCTTCAGAAAATGGGTAATAACAAACTTCTCTGAGCTAAAAGAACATGCTCTAACCCAATACAAAGAAACTAAGAACCTTGAAAAAAGGTTTGACAAAATGCTAATGAGAATAAACAGCTTAGAGAAGAACATAAATGAATTGATGGAGCTGAAAAATGCAACACAAGAACCTCATGAAGCATACACAAGTGTCAATAGCCGAATTGACCAAGCAGAAGAAAGGATATCAGAGATTGAAGATCAACTCAATAAAATAAAATGAGAAGGCAAGATTAGAGAAAAAAGAGTAAAAAGAAATGAACAAAGCCTCCAAGAAATATGGGGTTATGTGAAAAGACCTAATCTATGTTTGATAGGTGTACCTGAATGTGATGGAGAGAATGAATCAAAGCTGGAAAACATTCTTCAGGATATTATCCAGGATAATATTCCTGAACCTAAAAAGGTAGGCCAATATTCAAGTCCAGGGCATACAGAAAACATCACAAAGATATTCCTCAAGAAGAGCAAGCCCAAGGCACATAATCGACAGATTCTCTAGGGTTGAAATGAAGGAAAAAATGCTAAGGGCAGCCAGAGAAAGGTCGGGTTACCCACAAAGGGAAGCCCATCAGACTCACAGTGGATCTCCTGATAGAAACCCTACAAACCAGAAGAGAGTGGGGGCCAATATTCAACATCCTTAAAGAAAAGAATTTTCAACCTAGAATTTCAACCTAGAATTTCATATCCAGCCAAACTAAGTTTCATAAATGAAAGAGAAATAAAATCCTTTATGAACAAGCAATTGCTGAGAGATTTCATCACCACCAGGCCTGCCTTACAACAGCTCCTGAAAGAAGCACTAAACATAGGAACAACCAGTACCAGCTACTCCAAAAATGTACCAAATGGTAAACAGCATCAACAAAATGAAGAAACTGCATCAACTAATGGGCAAAACAACCAGCTAGCATCAAAATGGCAGGATCAAATTCACACATAACAATATTAACCTTAAATGTAAATGGGCTAAATGCCCCAATCAAAAGACACAGACTGGCAAATTGGATAA
>CAUYLG010067479.1:0-12306 GCA_963573385.1 Cacajao melanocephalus
AAAACAGCGATCCAGCCTGGCACCGCTTCCTCACTCAAACACAGAGATCCAGCCTGGCACAGCTTCCTCACTCAAAAACAGAGATCCAGCCTGGCACAGCTTCCTCACTCAAAAACAGAGATCCAGCCTGGCACAGCTTCCTCGCTCAAAAACAGAGATCCAGCCTGGCACAGCTTCCACACTCAAAAACAGAAATCCAGCCTGGCACAGCTTCCTCGCTCAAAAACGTAACTCGGGGTGGGATGCACAGGCATGAAGTAACGATTCTCACACTAGATTCAGATACATACATAATATTTGCAAAAAAAAAAAAAAACAACCAAATTACAAACCATTAAAAGTCAGGTGGAAACACGACATCTACATGAATAAAATGACCTAAGATGCAACGTGAAATGTCATTAAGAGTTTGCATTAGAATAGTTCAAATATTTCAAAAATATCCCAGTATGGTCACTGCGTTGCTGACCAGTCTTCCTCCTGAGATGCAGTTGCCATAATGATCTCAAGCTTGGACCTCGTGTACAGATTAGGGGCAGACTAGGGGCAGACTAGGGGCAGACCTCGTGGACAGACTCAAGCTAAGCCCTGGTCCTCACAGAGTTCTGCACATGGTAGCCCTATTTCTCTCCTTCTGATCAAATCCAGTCTCAAGGACTCCAGTTCCTGAGCACCCCTGGCTTGGCTCAGCCAAAGGGAAGCGTCTACAGAATCTGAGTCTAGAATGCCCAGAGGTCTCTACTTCTTGCTGTTTTCAGGAGATTCAACTGCAAAACCCTCTCCACGTCCCTCACATCGGCTCATGCTTCTGTGCCCATCTTTCCTGCCCAGGAGAAACTTTCTAGTTCAGCCAAAAAAGCAACCTGAGAGTGGGGTGGTAGCAGGGACTCACCCATTTCTCCCACCATCTTCTGGCCTGGATGGAACCCTGGAAGGAAGACCTCAAGACGGTGATCACCTCCATAGGATTCCCCACCTTCTCCTGGCTTTGTCCTGAATATTGGCAGCCTGTGCTGTGGAGATACCAGGTCCTTGGAAGAGTATTTTAACCTCATCTTATGTTCAAATTTCCCTTGCACTTTGTAAATAGTGTTATCTCATAGATGAATCTATTTGGGGTGTGTGTGTGTGTGTGTGTGTGCATGCTGTCATCTTTAAAATGTATTTATTTATTTGAGACACAGTCTTGCTCTGTCACCCAGGCATGAGTGCAGTAGCACAATCTCAGCTCACTGCAGCCTCCGCTTCCTAGGCTCCAGAGATCCTCCCACCTCAGCCTCCTGAGTAGCTGGGACGACAAGCACACACCACCACACTCAGCAAATTTTTGTTTTTGTTTGGTTTGTTTTTTTGGTAGAGATGGGGTTTTGTCTTGTTACCTAGGCTGGTCTCGAACTCCTGAGTTCAAGCTTGCCCACCTTGGTCTCCCAAAGTGCTGGGATTGCAGGTGTGAGCTACCACACTTGACCCATGCTGTCATTTTATTGTTGTTACTGTTGCTGAGACAGACTCTCACTACGTTGCCCAGGCTGGAGTGCAGTGGCACCATGTCGGATCGCTGCAGCCTCCGCCTCCAGGGTTCAAGTGATTCTCCTGCTTCAGCCTCCTGAGTAGCTGGGACTACAGGCACCCGCCACCACACCCAGTTAATTTTTGTATTTCTAGCAGAAACAGTTTCGCCATGTTGGTGAGACTGGTCTTAAACTCCTGACCTCAGGTGATTCGCCTGCCTTGTCCTCCCAAAGTGCTGGGATTATAGTCATGAGCCACGTGCCCGGCCTCAATTTTAATTTTAGTGCAAAGTATAGTTTTCAAAATGATATTTGCAGTCTCATCAAATACAGAATGAGCATGCACTACTATTTTCTTAATTCATTAATGATGAAATCATCATTCAAAATTCCTCTCTTTACCCAAATATTTAGCTTCTTCTGCTGCTCTTCATTTGTTCCTGTGATTTCCTCTCCCACGCCTCAGTGACCTCGGACAAGACACTTCCTTTACAAACTTCTTTCTTTTTTTTGAGACAGAGTTTTCCTCTTGTCACCCACGCTGGAGTGCAGTGGCACGATCTCAGCTCACTGCAACCCCCGCCTCTCAGGTTCAAGCAATTCTTCTGCCTCAGCATCCAGAGTAGCTGGGACTACAGGCACCTGCCACCACACCCAGCTAATTTTTGTATATTTAGTAGAGACGGGGTTTTGCCATGTTGGCCAGGCTAATCTTGAACTCCTGACCTCAGGTGATCTGCCCGCCTTGACCTCCCAAAGTGCTGGAATTACAGGCATGAGCCACTGCAACTGGCTACTTCCTTTATAAACTTTTCTCAATATAAAATCGTGAATATTCTTTCTGCAGAAGCTGATCAACCAATATTTATCAATTGCTTATTATCTACTTGGTGTTTAGGATTCAAGAGTGAACAAAACAGATCCAGCCCCTGTCCTCAACAGAGCTCCTAGTCTGATGATGATGGGAACAGGATCTGACTGCAAATCACAAATTATTTAGCTACTATTGTGAGATAAGAGTTAGGGCAACCCTAACCACTGTAATAAGTAAGCCTTGGCTGGGCACAATGGCTCATGCCTGTAATGCCAGCACTTTGAGAGGCCAGGCAGGTGGATCACTCGAGGTCAGGAGTTCTAGACCATCCTGGCCAACACGGTGAAGCCCTGTCTCTACTAAAAATACAAAAATTAGCCAGGTGTGATGCTGCGTGCCTGTAGTCCCAGCTACTCGGGAGGCTGAGGCAAGAGAATCACTTGAACCCAGGAGGTGGAGGTTGCAGTGAGCCAAGATCATGACACTTCATTCCAGGCTGGGTAGCAGATCGAGACTCCATCTCAAAAAAAAAAAAAAAAAAGTAAGCCTTAAAATACCAATGGCTTAACACAATGGGATTTGGCATCTCATTCATGTAAATGACCAGTGGGGGTTCCTCTGGGAAAGAATTTGGATTTTATCTCCAGGATGACTCAGGGACACCAGCTTCTTCCATTGTGCTCACATCATCCCCTTGGGCAATCGTGTCCCATACTTCAAAGAGAAAGAGATGGAGAAACAGAAAATATTTGTGCACTTGCAAAATGTATTGACGCACATCATTTCTGTCCAGATTCTTGGCCATAAAGAGTCACTATGGTCAGTTACACCTGGATGCAAAGGAGACTAGAAAAAAAAATGTCCCTTGGTGTGGGGTAGCCACCTCCCAGAGATTCAAATGCAGTGTAAGGGAAAGTACAGAATATTTTTTTTTCTGGAGAGCAGCCACACATCTCTGCCTCGTGTGAAAAATAATCTCAAGAAGAAATATACCTGAGAACATCTAGCCAAGGAGCACAATGCTGTAACACCCTGACTGATGGACCATCTGGGGTGATTGACAGACCATCTGGGGCGACTGACGGATGATCTGGGGTGATTGATGGACCATCTGGGGTGATTGACGGACCATCTGGGGTGATTGATGGACCATCTGGGGTAACTGACAGACCATCTGGGGTGATTGATAGACCATTTGGGGTGATTGATGGACCATCTGGGGTGATTGACGGACCATCTGGGGTGATTGATGGACCATCTAGGGTGACTGACAGACCATCTGGGGTGATTGATGGACCATCGGGGGTGACTGACAGACCATCTGGGGTGATTGACGGACCATCTGGGGTGACTGACTCCTCTGAACTTAGAAGGAAACCAAAACCAACATTTCAAGTAATATTAACAGAAAAATTGTCATCTTCCCTCTGGAGCCCATGCAAGTCTTAGTTAACCTGAAGCAAGCTGTAGAAGCCACCAGAACCGAGGGAGGCAACTGTGTGCACGGTGGTGGTCTTCTCCCCTCCCAGTTCCCTTAGTTCTAGAGTTTGATGAAGGAAGAGGTCTACACGGCCCACTCTGTTTCCTCTTTCTCTGAACCAAGGGGTGCAGAACCTGAGGCCTGGCAGCCTCTGGGTACGAGTTTGGGGCCAAAACCACAGCCCGAAATCACCAGCTGTGGTTTTGCCTGCCGCAGTGACGGTGGCCAAGTCCTGAGTTGTTTGCTGTTGTGGATATGATAGATATCTGGGACATTTTCCTGGACTCCCAGTGAAACCTTTAAGATTGTATTATCCATCCCAATAGAACTCACCAGACCCAGAAGGCTCCCAGCCCCAGAGGTTCAGAGCTCTTCAGGTGGAATGCTGAGTCTGGACCAGCCAGGATGGTGACTCTGGAGAGGTTCTCCAGAAAAGAGTCAGCATCTAGTGTCTCATGAGTTCTCGGCCCTTAGACATTTAGACTCCAGAATCACTGCCAGAGTAACCCTCTCAGCCCAGCCTTCCATACCCAGCATCTTCTTTCCTGGTGGGAATTCATTGTGCTGCTCCAAGAAGAGAGACCCTCACCATCAGGGGAGAGACTCGCGTTCAGGTCCTGCAGCCCAGACTCAGCTCTGCAAGAGAAATCGGATTTAAAATGCTCAGTACTTCACTCAAAATCTGCACTTGATTAAGTCTGCAAGCTCTTGGTCCCAGTCTGGGTCTTGGGCAGATAATCCCTTCCTGCCAAGGTCTCTGCTCTCTCTTCAGTCACTAAGTTCCCACAGCATTGATCTAACCAGACATGGGCCCCGGGAAAGAGCTGTCTTCCCCGCCTCCCAGCCCAGGTCCCTCTCCTGCCATGCCAAGACTCGTCAAGGGGAAGTCCAGGAAGCAGACGGGGTGATGGGCACAGTGCTGCCTGCGCCGGTCCCGCTGTGCAGATGGCAGGTGCTCAGGGACTTGGTCCCCACCGTCTCGGGGTTTTCTTACCACGTATCTCCCAAGAAAGCCATCTGTGAGGCTTAGCTCTTCCTCCCCTTGGCTGGGGTGAAGGACAAACTGTCTCTTTAGACACTATCATCCATGTGCCCTGCCTCAACCTCATCTCTGACCCAAACACCACATGCAGGCGAGCAACCATGGCCGTGGGTGTGGAGAGGGAATCCGAGCACCAACCTGGAGGTCAGACTTGAAGGAGACGGCGACGCTGCCTACACCCCATCCAGAATAGACAACCTTAAATGAGGGGTCACCTCCCCAGTGAGCCTCATCAGTGGGGCTTGGTCAACTTCCTTTGCGAGTGAACCAATACATACCTATCTGGGCACCTGTGGGGCTTGAGTCTGTGTCTGAGGCGAGACACACAAGTCAACAGACCCCACAGTCCAATGAGGAAGACACACATCTGACTATTCGAAAGTCATAAAAAGTATATTAACCCTAGATTTTAACGAATTCACCTGGAAACATCTGCCATTTGTCACAATGGAATGCTCACTTCTCACTTGTGTGACACTTCCATATGGGGGCCCCAGGCTGGCGGTTGGAGCTCCTCCACTGAGTGACTCATGTGCCCAGATTCTTCCAACTTTTGGCTCCAGCCTCCCCTAGAACCTTGGAGTGCTCTGTGACCAGCAAGGAGAAGGAGAAAGAGACTGGGAAAGGCTCATCCATGCCTTTTAAATAAAAAATTTGAATGTCACTCATCACTGCTGCTCACATCCCACAGGTGGGAATGAGTCACGAGTCCACAGCTGGGGGCAAGAAGGACAGGGATAGAGTCCCTCAGGGGGCAGCGGCCGCCACGGACAACTCAACACCCCGTAAGGGAGCCTTGAGTTTTGTTGCACTGAGAGCCATATCTGCTGATGTAGTAAGTGCATTAAAAAACAATTATCACTTTGGGAGGCCGAGGCAGGCAGATCACGAGGTCAGGAGATCGAGACCATCCTGGCCAACTGGTGAAATCCCGTTTCTACTAAAAAATACAAAAATTAGCTGGGCGTGGTGGCGCGTGCCTGTAGTCCCAGCTACTCCGGAGGCTGAGGCAGGAGAATTGCTTGAACCCAGGAGGCGGAGGTTGCAGTGAGCCAAGATTGCGCCACTGCACTCCAGCCTGGTGCCTGGCAACAAACGGAGACTCTGTCTCAAAAAAAAAAAAAAGAAAGAAACAAACAAACAAACAAACAAACAATATCCTATGACCTTGTGTGAAAAGGGGACTTGGGGCGGGCACAGTGGCTCAAACCTGTAATCCCAGCACTTTGGGAGGCTGAGGCAGGCAGATCACCAGAGGTCAGGAGTTCAAGACCAGCCTGGCCAACATGGAGAAACCCCGGAGCTGAGTGTGGTGTCAGGCACCTATAGTCCCAGCTATTCAGGAGGCTGAGGCAGGAGAATCGCTTCAACCTGGGAGGTGGAGGTTGCAGTGAGCCGAGATTGTGCCTCTGCATTCCAGCCTGGGTGACTGAGTGAGACTGTGTCTCTAAATAAATAAATAAGAAAAGGGGCCTTGACCCTGAGAGCTGGCCCAGGAAGCCACCCTGCACTGTGGAGTATAGTCGGGGGCTGAGGACCGAGGAGCTGGCAACAGGAAACGCAGTGTGGGGGGCTGCGTGAGATGTGGACAGAGGAGAAAGTTTCTGTGAAACCCCAATCAGGAGATAATTTTTCCTGTTGTAAGTTGAGTGGACTCCAGATGGAAAAATAATAAGGAAGGGTATGTGCATTGATTGAGCAGGAGTGTCTAAAAGGCTAAGTAGAGTTTTGGTATTTTACCCTTGAGAGAGTGGGAAAGATTTTGAACGAACGTAAGTGTCGCATCATCATATTTTTGTCTGAAATGTATCAGTAAGACCACTTCCTGAAGTCAGACTTGCATGAAGCTATAAAAGTAAGAGGTAATGTTTTCTGACCTCTTACTCTATGCCAGGCAGTGCTCTGAGTCCCCTTTATGGGTCATTTCTTTAATTCCCACAACTTTGGGAAGATGCTTTCATCATTAGTCCCATTTTTCAGGTAAGAACACTGAGGCTCCAGGAGTTAATTAATTTGATTAGCATCTTGCATCAAGAGGTCTCGGAGACAGGGCTGATGGCGGCTTACCTGGAATGCTGGTAACATCGTCACGGGCATACCACATGCATGCCTTCACGAAAATCAGACTCTCCCTCCAAAATGCAAGGTCCAATTTCATAAAACAACATATGCTGAGAATAAAATACAAGTGGGTAGTAAAATAACAACACAATACAATAAAAACGTTTGCCACTGTGTGCCTCTCTTCTGCTCAAAATCATGCCAGGACTTCCCTTCTCCGTGATGTTGACACGACTGCATCTTCTCTCCCCAAGCTGAGCTTAGTGCCCTGATAGCATCTCCTCCAACTCTGCCCTTCACTGACTGTGATTCAGTCCCAGTGACACCCTTGCTGTTCCTAAAATACACCACACATCCATCCTAAAATACACCACGCACGCATCTGCCTCGGGACTTTCACACATGCCATTCTCTACCTGAAATGACTCTCCAAAGTTATTACATCAATTTACACTCCCATTATTGGCATAAAAATCTTTGCCTCTGTTTTTCTCAGCACTGGAATACTCTTCACCCAGAGAGGCACAGGGCTTACCCCTCCCTGTCCTTCACTGTCTACCCCAATATCTCCTAATCCTTCACAGCTTCTCGGACCATCCTGTCCAAAGTTGCGACAGTCACTCCAGATTTCACATCACCTCTTGCTACCTTTTTTCTTTCTTCAGCATATCTCACTAACCTTAAGCATAGGTGCACGTATTTTACTTACTAATATTGTATGCTGGCTGGGTGCGGTGGCTCACGCCTGTAATCCCAGCACTTTGGGAGGTCAAGACAGGCAGATCACATGAGGTCAGGAGTTTGAGACCAGCCTGGCCAACATAGTGAAACCTCGTCTCTACTAAAGATACAAAATTAGCTGGGTGTGGTGGCACACACCTGTAATCCGAGCTACTGGGGAGGCTGAGGCAGGAGAATCACTTGAAACCAGGAGACAGAGGTTGCAGTGAGCCAAGATCCCACCACCGCCCTCCAGCCTGGGAAACAAGTGAAACACTGTCTAAAAAAAAAAAAAGAATATATATATACATTGTTTGCTACCTGCCTCCCCACTACAATCTATCCCCATGAAGCCACAGACTTTTTTCTGCACTGTTTCCTGTAGTGTCCCTGCACCCAGAACACACCCGGGCACATAGCACATAAGAAATATTTTAGAGTGAATGATGAATGCATAGACATAGACAGTATACAGGAAGTATGAGGAGAGTTACGAGTGCATGATTACCGAGTATAATTCCAGAGGTCACATCTCCATTTATAAGCTCTGTCACTTTAAACTAAGTTTATTTTTTATTTTTTAAGAGGGAGTCTCGCTCTGTAGCCCAGGCTGGAATGCAGCAGTGCAATCTGCATAACAACAACAAAAATCTGCATAACTTTTGAGTGACAGTTAAAAAAACACACAGAAGTTGTTAAAGGAAATTAGAAATGAAGTTAGAAATGAACAGAGAATGTTACTCATATCAAAACTTAGATGCAATAAAAATCACACGTAGAGTGAAATGTGTATAGTTTTAAACACCCTTTTTTTTAAGAAATTTTTTTTTTTTTTAGAAATCATGAAGTTTGGGAAATTAATCCCTGAGCATGCATCTTGAGGAGCCGGAGTGAAAACAAGAAGTAAAGGTCAGCGAGGAGGAAGCCGGCCCAGCCAGCAGGGACCGAGGCAAACTGAAGCAGTGTCTCACTCGGGGCCCACGGTACTCACCAAGCTGCATTATCCAAAAGGAAAAAGAATATCAAGAAGACCGTGTAGGTGAGAGAAAAAAGACAAACGTGTACTAAGTTTCTATTATCATCATTGCATCAACTTCTCATCAATTACTCTGGAAGTTAGAAGACAACGGAGAAATACATTTGAAAATAACCCATGGGCCCGGCACCATTCCCACTGGTAATCCCAGCACGTTGGGAGGCAGATGCAGGCAAATCAGCTGAGGCCAAGAGTTCCAGACCAGCCTGGCCAACATGGTGAAACCCTGTCTCTACTAAAAATACAAAGAAAAAATTAGCCAGACGTGGTGGCAGGTGCCTGTAATCTCAGCTCGGGAGGCTGAGCAGGAGAATTGCTTCAACCTGGGAAGTGGAGGTTGCAATGAGCCGAGATCGCACCACTGCACTTTAGCCTGGGTAACAGAGTGAAACTCGTCAAGAAAGGAAGAAAGGGAGAAAGAAAAGAAAGAGAGGACGAGAGGAAGGAAGGAAGAGAGAGAGAGAGAACATAGCCTATGTACTCCTATGGAGAGATCCCAGAATGTATGCTTAGGGATTAAATGACATCAGGATGGCGTCTGCATTGTGTCAAGAATTGGAGGAATCAGAATACACATTCATGGTGACTTATATTCATCTAGAAACACACACTGGAAGGATTAACATGAGAAAATTAAAATTGTGGCTCTCCCATGTTTTCTTCCCCGTCAACCCACCTGGACAAGCTGCAGACCTAGACATCACCTCGACAGCTCCTCTTTCTCACCCTCTCCCCCTGTTCTACCTTCAGAGTCTGTCCTTACGCAGACACGGCGTGCCAGCACCACGGAGCCAGGTCCACCCTCTCTCCCCTCATCTAGGGACATCCCCCCACTGGTCTCTCCACACTCATTTCTTGCTACTCGGCTGTCCTTCTCCACACTGTAGCCAGAGTGACCTTTTAAAAGCATAAATTGGATTACGTTTTGTTATCATTGAAATCTCCAGTGACTTCACCATGCACTCTGTGCAAAACCCAAACTCTGTGACCTACGGGACACTCACCTCTCCAATTTCATGTTGGTCTATGTGCCCTCCCTCCCTTCCCTCAGGCCACATGGCATTCCTGCTGTTCCTTGAAGATACCAGCGCCCTCCCTGCCTCGGGGCACCGCGTCTCTGCCTGGATGCTCTGACCTCCTGCTTTGCACCACAGCCTCCAGGTGTCTGCTCAGCATCAACTCAGCAAGAAAGGCCTTCCTGGACCACTCTGTTGAAAGAAGTGCACTCCCCTGACACCCATCCCTTCGCTAGCAAGGTTTGTCTTCATTCCCTCTTGACGTTTATCCTCCTTTCCAATTATCCACTCATTGACTTGTACGCTGTCCCTCTCCTCACATTAGAATGGAGACTTCACTGGACAGGGACCTCATCTGTCTTGATCATCACCCTATCACTGGTACTCAGGGCCTGGCACATAATAGATGCTCAGTAAACACTTGTAGAATGAAAAGCAGTTAATTAGAAAAATATTGCTCATCGCTTAATGGGCACTTAAACATTAAATAAACAGTGGTCTCCAATGCAGTGGAATTCTGTGTGGTCATTAAAAATGATGATGCTGTGGCCAGGTACAGTGGCTCATGCCTGTAATCCCAGCACTTTGGGAGGCCGAGGCAGGTGGATCACGAGGTCAAGAGATCAAGACCATCCTGGTCAACATGGTGAAACCCCATCTCTACTAAAAATACAAAAATTAGCTGGGCATGGTGGCGTGCACCTGTAATCCCAGCTACTCGGGAGACTGAGGCAGGAGAATTGCTTGAACCCGGGAGGCAGAGGTTGCAGTGAGCCGAGATCACGCCACTGCACTCCAGCCTAGGTAACAACAGTGAAACTTCGTCTCAAAATTTAAAAAAAAAAAAAATATATATATATATATATATATATAAATTAGCCAGGCATGGTGGTGTGCACCTGTATTCCCTGCTACTCAGAAGGCTGAGGCAGGAGAATCATATGAACCAGGGAGGCGGAGGTTGCAGTGAGCCAAGATCGCACCACTGCACTCCAGCCTGGGTGACAGAGCAAGACTCTGTCTCAAAAAAAAATAAAAGTGAAAAGAAATGATGGTGCTGTTTAACTTTTATTGAAATGGAAGATGTCAAGGATTTCACTGAGTGAACAAAACAGGAATAAACCACGTATATAGACATCAAATCATACATGCATATTTATATGCACGATTATGGAAAGAGAGATTTGTAGGAAAATATTAACCAAGATGTTTGGAGCAATTAATATTAGGTAATGGGGGGTTAAATAGCTCTTCATCTTCTGAGGTGTTTTTATTTCAATTTTTAAATGCAGTATGTGTTAGCCTTATAACTGGAAAAAATAAAATTAATTATATGTGACAGGAAAAAATAAAATGAAATAAAAGTGCCACCTCTAAGGAGCTGAGAGTATTGGCTTAGAAGGAACAGGCAAGGTACCAAGATCTCTTTCCTGTGACTGACACCTCCTCATTGTCCCTCCCGAGTTTCTCTCCTTCGAGCTGAGGACCACCCAGCGTCTCCAGCGCAGCGCCTGCACGTAACAATGCTGCCTTGCGCCCTTACAGATTTGCTGAGTAGATCTTATGTTAAGTGTAGTTTTCACCATAAATGGATATGTGATAACATAAATATTATCAAATACTAACAAATAGGCCAGGTGCAGTGGCTCACACCTGTAATCACAGCACTTTGGGAGGCCAAGGTGGGCTGATCTGATCATTTGAGGTCAGGAGTTTGAGACCAGCCTAGTCAATCTGGTGAACCCCTCACTCCCTGCCGCCACCACCCCCCACCGCCTTCTCTACTAAAGATATAAAAAATTAGCTGGGCATGCTGGCAGGTGCCTGTAGTCCCAGCTACTTAGGAGGCCGAGGCAGGAGAATCACTTGAGCCTGGGAGGCAGAGGTTGCAGTGAGCCCAGATCGTGCCACTGAACTCCAGCCTGGGCAACAGAGTGAGACTCCATCTAAAAAAAAAAAGAAAAAAACCCTTTTGAGTTGTGACTTCATTTCTTCTTGTTTTCTTATTTTTAATGACATTCATTCTAACGTTTTCACACTTGCCATTGGGGGATATTTGGGCAGAATTACACGGCCACAGGCCAACCACTATGACCATGATTCCTTTTCTAAGAATGGGGAAGGTTGTGGTCACTGAGGTTGTTTCATACTATGCTACTGCTGTGCAAGATGACACTTTTGTTAATTTTATTTCTCACATTTATTATTTTGGATACTACTGTGAGTGTATTAACTGTTTCTCCATTTAGGTATGTATAGATGTATGTATTTTGAGATGGAGTCTTGCTCTGCCACCCAGGCTGGAGTGCAGTAACATGATCTCTGCTTCAGATTTCCTGCATTAGCCTAATGGCTCTGTTGTTATTCTTCGATGCAAGTTTGTTTATTTTATTTACCTTTTAGCAGCTTTATTTAGCTATGATTGTTATCCTAAAACACCCTCTCCCTTAATGTACACAGCTAGATGAATTTGGACAAATGCAATAACCCCTGACAGGACACTCGCGTGCATGCCTTGTTGGGTTTTTTCGCTTCTCACGGGAACGTATTTGAGGCATTTCATCTCCGTGCTACACATGGGGAAATAGAGGCTCGCAGAGGAGGAAGGCTGTGGTCCAGGTCACCT
>CAUYLG010067481.1:0-61537 GCA_963573385.1 Cacajao melanocephalus
TAGTGACTCATTTTTTTACCCCTTGATTAAAGTATGACTCAAAATAAGGCCAACAAAGGAGTAAAATACACCTGAGAAATGTTTAAAGCAGCCCATATTCTTTTTTTTTTAGTTGCATTTTAGGTTTTGGGGTACATGTGAAGAACATGCAAGATTGTTGCATAGGTACACACATGGCAGTGTGATTTGCTGCCTTCCTCCCCATCACCTATATCTGGCACTCCTCCCCATGCTATCTCTCCCCAACTCCCCACCCCCTGCTGTCCCTCCCCTAGTTCCCCCTGACAGACCCCAGTGTGTGATGCTTCCCTCCCTGTGTCCATGTGTTCTCATTGTTCAACACCTGCCTATGAGTGAGAACATGTGGTGTTTGATTTTCTGTTCTTGTGTCAGTTTGCTGAGAATGATGGTTTCCAGATTCATCCATGTCCCTGCAAAGGACACAAACTCATTGTTTTTTATGGCTGCATAGTATTCCATGGTGTATATGTGCCACATTTTCCCTGTCCAGTCTATCATCAATGGACATTTGGGTTGGTTCCAGGTCTTTGCTGTTGTAAACAGTGAAGCAGCCCATATTCATACTCCTATACCCACTTCTGACTCTACTTATTCTTCTTTTTGAACTTGTCAGGTAAATAAGCAAATAGACCCCTTCCTCAGATTATGTTGCTAGAACTTGAATTTCTGTAGTATATAAAAATTTCTGTAAATGTTAAGGTTGTATGTGTAAAGAATATAGCATGGTGCTTAAGAAAAATAATTTTTCTTTCCATTATAAATGTGCCCATTTACGTGTCACACATGTTGGTTTTCTACATTTTACCCCAGAGTACAAAGAAAAGGGAATTTCTATGAGAAATGGTACCAACATAATTAAATGATTCATTTGTTGACCTATTGTTTTGAAAAGAATTTTCTTACCACTTTTGTTTAGTGTAGTTAATCCACAAACTTTACTTGATCACAAAAAGCAATTGTCTTTGAGTGTCAAACAAAGACTTGATGAACAGGGAACTTTGTTCAGTTGAAGTGGTTATAGGAGCCTATCAGCATGTCTATTGTTCCTTTCATTAATCACCTGCCAGTAAAAGCCACTGACATGCCTACAAGATCCCTTAATGCACCTAGTACAAAATACATGGTGCTTGATCAGTCTATAGTACTTGATGTATGTATGTATGTCTTTTTGGTACACAGGAATATTTATCTTAATAGCAGGAATATTTTTTGCTAAAACAAACACTTTTGAAACACCACTGTAATGCTGGGATAATCAGGCACTCTTTATGTTTCTTAATTCTGTCAAATCAGTAACAGATATAGAAAGCCAGCTTTAAGTTGGTCATGCAAACAATTTGTATATTCACATGAAAATTTATTTGAAAACATATATAATTTACAAATGCTTTTTGTTTCCTTGCAAAACAAAGAGTTATTAGGGGTCAATTTGCAGAAGATGGCATAACCATATGTAAAATTGATTACATGGAAAAATCATCACCATGAATCATATTTATACATTTTTCACTGAAACCTTTACTTTAAAATTGTCACCTGCACTTAATAGTTTAACAAATATTTGTCTATAAAACTATCAGTGCATTACCAAAAATAATCAGCTAAACTTTATTCATCTAATATATAAACTATCTGAAAATACTAATATATGAGTTTCAGTTAGCCATTGAGCTAATAGTTATAATACATAAAAGGCCCAGACAATTAATAGATTTGGTAAACAATTATTCCCAATTTTTAAACAGATAATGTTTATTAATATTAGTGCTTGTAACTGAAACAAGCTAATGAGTAATTTGAAATTTCAATGTTAACATACAGAAAAAAATAGCCACTTAATATTATTTTTTGAGTACTTCTCATTTAAAAATTCTTAATTATTTATCATCAAGCTAGATCATTAAAGATATAAAATAAGTATTTTAACATTTTAATCATTTTTTCAGTTACACTGCATATGCAGCCTGTAATGAAAATACACACACACACACACACACACACACACACACACACACATACACACACACACACACACACACAACGCATATATGGATTTGATAATTCTCTTGAAAGAATCTTTAAAAAATTGATACAGAATTATAATTTATTTTTATGCCGTGAATATGAGTATAAACCTTAATGAAGTCAAGGAATGGATACAAGGATATTGGAGTAAAGGTAATAACAGGCAAAATAAACAGGTTCAGTGGCTTCACAGAGAAGTGTATTTGATCCATTCTCTGGACACATAGTTGACTGGTGATGCTGGGGTTCTCAGAGATCTGATCTGAAAACAAAGACAAAGAACACTAATAAAAGAGGCCGGTCTGTTGCAGTAAGAGTGGAAATAGGGAAATCAGTTAGGAAGGAACTAGGTATTGTAATTCAGGCAAGAGAGGAATGTCAGTGGGCCTAGAGTCTAGTTTGAGATTTGGTGAAAAGTTCATAGCTTTTTTAAGGTAAAGTATCCGTGACATTTTTATCAATTGGTTGTTGGTACTAGGAGAAAGAGGGGAGCCAAGGATGACTCGAGGTTTTCATCTTGAGGTTGAGGCTATACAGATGCTTTACTGAAGATGGGAACTGCAGTGGCAGCCAATAATTTTCTATGAAAACAAGGATTTCAACAGATTAAATCTGAGATGTTTTTCAGACATTTATGTTGAAGTGTCTAGCAAATACTTAGATATATTATTAAGAATTTCAGAAGATATAAATTAGAAGCCATCATTTGGACAGGATCAGATCACCAAAGCTATACTGCCCTATATCATAGTCCATGTGGCCACAATATTTAAGTAGAAATTAATCAAACTTAAACAAAAATGTAAAATTCAGTTCCTCAGTCACATTTCTCACATTTCAAGTGTCTAATAGTCACAAGTAGCACTGGTTACCATATTTAACACTGTGGAATATTTTTATCAACAGTTTGAGTTCTGTATACAGAGATAGTATAGCTTTTGATGAAATTTTTTTCTCTCTCTCTTTAAACTCCATTTGTCACTGTGATGATTAATGTTGAGTGTCAACTTGATTGGATTGAAGGATGCAAAGTATTGTTCATGGGTGTGTCTGTGAGGGTGTTGCCAAAGGAAATTAACATTTGAGTCAGTGGACTGGGAGAAGCAGACCCACCCTCAATCTGGGTAGACACCATCTAATGCGCTTCCAGTGTGGCCAAAATGAAGCAGGCAGAAGTTGGAAAGACTACACTTGATGAGTATTCTGACCTTCATCTTTCTTCACTTCTGGATGCTTCCTGCACTCAAACATTGGACCCCAAGTTCTTCAGCTTTTTGACTTTTGAACTTGCACCAGTGGTTTGACAGGGGCTCTTGGTCCTTTGGCTACAGACTGAAGGCTGCACTGTAGGCTTCCCTACTTTTGAGGTTTTGGAACAAACTGATCCACCATTGGCTTCCTTGCTCCTCAACTTGCAGATGATCTATTGTGGGAATTTGCCTTATGATCCTGTGATTTTATTCTCTTTAATAAACTCCCTTTCATATATAAATATATCCTATTATATCTGTCCCTCTGAAGAACTCTGACTATTACAGCCACTCGATTAATAAGTAACTTTGAGTTAAAATATTTGATACTGGCTGGGTGCAGTGGCTCACGCCTGTAATCCCAGCACTTTGGGAGGCCAGGGTGGCATATCACGAGGTCAAGAGATCAAGACTATCCTGGACAACATGGTGAAACCCCGTCTCTATTTAAAAAAAAAAAATTAGCTGGGCATGGTAGTGCGTGCCTGTGGTCCCAGCTACTTGGGAAGCTGAGGCAGGAGCATTGCTTGAACCCGTGAGGCGGAAGTTGTAGTGAGCCGAGCTCGCACCACTGCACTCCATCCTGGATCCTGGTGACAGATCGAGACTTGGTCTTAAAAAAAATTTTTTTTGATACTTAACCTAATGCATTTCATCCATATATCTCTTTAGTTCTGTGAATAAATTGAAGAACGTAAATGTTAATCTTCCCAGTCCATTCTCAAAGCACACATAAGTGTATCTGTTTACTAAACCAGTTTGTCAGTTTTTTTAAACTTTAATAAGGAGTTATTTTGCAAGAAAAATAAATGTGAATGTGTGTATTTGTGTGTGTGTGTACTATAAAGAATGCAATTCTTAACCCATCTAGCTTCAAATTCTAGTTTTGCCTTTTCTCAGCTGTATATACTAGGCAAATTATTTAAACTCCTTAAATCTTGTTTTCCTTATGAGTAAAAAGGGAATAATAATGCCTGCCTCAAAGTGTTACTATGAGGAATAAAATAGCTAATGATGGCTATAAACATCTTAGCAAAGTAGCTAACACATAGTAAGTACAAAATAAATTTTAGCTTCAAAAATATCAAGTGATAACACTATACAACTATATAAAAGTAAATTATTGCACATGTTGAACAGTATAACTTTAGTGAATTTTAAAAGAAAGAAATATTTTCTAAAAATTTACCATTTTTACATGATTTTGGTCTGTAGCATTAATAAAAATGTTCCATTTTTTGAAGGCATTAAATGGACACATGTGGAATTAATAAAAACATTGTTTTTTATGAGCTCCTGGATATACTCAAAAGCCATATATTTTGTATATTTTTATATATGACATAGATTAGAATAGTCCTCTATTTTCTAAATGTTAACACCAGTTTTTATGATCTGTATACGCTTCAGCATATTTTGGCCTTTCATTCACAGCAGAAGTTCCTTATCCGCACAAGAGTTGGCAGCAAAACTAGTGGTAAAAGATGTAGATAAGTAAGCTTCACACATCTTCTCCAGTTACATAAGTAAGTGAATATCCTACTAAAAGTTGGACTTCTCTCACTTGCAGTTAGTGGAAAGCTAAAAAATGCTGACTTTATGCCAGTTTTGAGAGGGGATGCTATATTTTTATCTAATTGGTGATTTTTTTGTTTGTTTTATGTATTTGCTATTGTTTCTAGCAATAGACCAAAGACTGATAAACTTTACAAGAAGTTTAAAATTGTTTTGTTAATATTTTCAGCATTCTAAAATGAGAAGATCATTCACAATACCCAAGACATAGAAACAATGTAAGTGTTCTGCCATTTCCCATGACATTGATAAAGCTGGAAATCACAGTACACTAAATGAAATAAGCGAGACACACATACAAAACTATTACATGATCTGTGGCATCATAAAAAGTAAAATATACAGAGATTGAAAATAAAACAGTGGTTAAGAGGGGTGGAAGTGGAGGGGTTAAATGGGAAGATGTAGGCTGGAGAATATGAAATAGCAGATATGTTAGATTAACAAGTTTAGAGATCAAATGTACAACATTAGAACTACAAGTAATAAAATTGGACTGTATTTGAGTACAGCAAATGAGTGGGTTTTAGCTGCTCTTGACACTAAAACAAAAATGTGAACAGTTAGGTGAAATAATGTATTTGCTAATTTGCTTCACTATACTAATCATCTGCGTCTATATCTATATCTATATGTATCCCATGACATCATGTTGTATATCTAAAATATAGACAGTAAAATTTGTTTAAAGAAAGGTAAGAAAACTATTTTAAAGAGGTTGTCTGTATAGTCCATAATTATATTTTTAGAGAAGCTGATCTAAATTATCCTTCATAATAGTCATCTAAGATGTATATCCTTCTCCGCATTTAATAAGCATACAACTCTATTTCTATCCCCACCTGTTTATCCTACAAGTCCACCACAATTTTGAACATTTAAATATATATGGTGTTAGAGAACATAAGTTAAATTATTATAATTTGCAATGCTTCCAATGAATTATATAAATCTCCTATACTGTAATAATAAACTTGATTTATATTTGGACCTAGGAATCCAATAATAGTGTCTCTATTTTAATTAATAGAATTGAATTATATTTAATTAAAAATGCGATAGTTTGGATAAAGTAGCAAATATAGAAGAGATGGGTAAAATCTTGTGTTAAAATTGACTAGGTTACGTATTCAAATTTCAACAGCCTACTCCAATATAAATTATGGTTTTGAAATGCTGCATACTTGATTTAAGTTAGTGAGACTTACTCCATTCAATCATGTAAATCTCTCAGAAAGTTTTTTGTTAACTTAAATATGAGTTGATGAGGAAAGAGACTTTATCTAACATATTATTCTATGTCCAATGCACACTTCATGTCTGTAACATGTTACACATTCATTGATTGTTTGTTGAAGGAAAAGAATAATTATTGATTTAAAGGAATAGAATAGATAAATATTAAAATTTTATTGGAATGGGAAAGAGTAAAAAGGGCTGCATATTTTATTAGGACTTAAAAACACTAACAAATTTAAGATTTAAACATTTACATGAAAAAAAAATTCCTGACAGATTGTATTTGAAAATATTTGAAATTATAAGGAAATGTAAACTGATAAAATTGATTCTAAAAATGGAAATATATAATACTCATATCAAAATAGCACATAGACATGAATAAGAGCTCAACTAAAAATAAAATATGGCTGGGTGTGGTGGCTCATGCTTCTAATCCCAATAGTTTGGGAGGCCAAGGCAGGCGGATCACTTGAGGCCAGGAGTTTCAGACCAGCCTGGCCAACATGGTGAAACCCCATCTCCACTAAAAATACAAAAATTAGCCAGGCATGGAGACAAACACCTGTCATCCCAGCTACTCCAGAGGCTGAGGCACAAGAATTACTTAAACCCGGGAGATTGTGCCACTGCACTTCAGGCTGGGCCACAGAACAAGACTCGCAAAAAAAAATAAATAAATGAAATAAGATAATAAGATATGAAGCTATAAAGATAATTCAAAGTCAGTGAAATGATATTTCTGGAAACATTTTGTATCTTGCACTCCAGTAGAGTATTTTTGAAATTTATAGTGTATACATACAATTTTTACATTAAAATACTGATTGCTTGAAGAAATATCCTTTCAGCACATATGTGTGCCTTATTTGTGCTTAGCAATTAATACTTTCCTCATGAGGTTTACTTTATAGAAGATCTGGATAAAATTTTTAAGCATATGACAAAAAATAGATTTTTTCTAATATATAATATATATACAAATGAATATGTGTATGTATTCATGGCATAATTCTTAATGCATATGTGTTTGTTGTTAAATTTTAATAAATCATACTGTTTAGTCTGTTAATGTAATTCTTAGTAAGAAAATAAGAACTAATATAGCCAGCATTTTCTTTTGATTATAATTTTTTCAATTACAAAGTCAAACAAATACCTCAAAACTGCTATTGAATGAACAGGATTATAGTCCAGTAGAAAAAAAAAATAAAAAATATAAATCAAACCACAAGGAAATCCAGATTACAAATCTGATTAGTTTGTTGGTAACAGTGACATGGCAACACATCCCTGAGCGTTTTCCATAAAATGGCATATCCAGATAACAAATCTATCTTGGTAGTTACAGATTTATTATGCCTGTTTATCTCTAAGATTATAAATCATCGACTATATAACTCCTAAGATTATTATAACTTAGTGTTAAGTCTTTTGATTATAAATGAACATATTTACTGTGTTTTTAGGTCAAAAGCAATGTAATGTTTGCCTCAATGATTGATGATGAAACCGGAACATAATTCTTTTGATATATAATAAAATCTCATACTGTTGTTTCTGTTTAAAGATCATCAACTGTTCCAATGTAGTATAAAAAAAATACTCAGCAACCTGGAAAATGATCCTTGGATGTACCATTTGTACACAGTGAAAAAGGATCTACTACTTTTGTCAATGAGCTCTTTTTCAATGTCATGCACAAAGATCCCTTAGGCCTCACCATGTTAGTACATCTGTTCATCCTTAGTTGATTCGAAAATGGCAATGAGTCCCGTGTGAATCCACAAATATTCCTTAACTATAAAATTACATGATAAGCATTATTATACAATAATAATAGGTTGCCTTCAATTTCCAGTGGGCTGAAATGCAGTCTCACAAACTCTTATAAGATTGCCATTGACTAAACAATCTTGAATTAAACACCCAATGCAAGCCTTGCACCATAAAATTATTTTTCCAAATTGTGTTGTTTCATTACACAAAATGGAAATATCATGATTTATTACTTAGGAGAGAGTATTTGCATCCAAGGTTTGGTATTGGGTATAATGAGCAGGACGGAAGCAGAATAAGAGCTGTAACTTAACAAAGCATAGCAATTTAGTGATGCATTTGAGCCATTAACTGTTCTGGTGAAAAGAGGTTATTTTGTTTCCTCTGTGTTCTTTTTATTTACGTGTTACAAATATGACCTCTGATGCAAAGTAAATGCCAGGCTCAGGTTAACCGCGATTAAATGGACCGTGAAACCCCTGAGAGTATGGAAGAAATGGTCAAATGGAAAATCGTATAGGCTTTTTCCAGTTTTCATCAACTGACTTATGATTTTTAATTCAACAAATAACAAAATAAGAACTGCTATAAAATTATTGACATTTCTACAGAAAAAAATAATTTTGTTGTTATGTCTAAAAGAATATGTGGCAGCAGCTTATTTATATTATTATAAATATTATTTTCAATTGAAACAATTATTTAATTTCAAAATTTTCCTGTAAATTAAGGTCTTTTAGGAGCACCAGTCATCAAATTATAGCAAAATACAAAGTGCAAGACTCTAAGATGCAAAGCTGAATAACAATTGTGCACATCTAATAGAAGCTCAGGTATTTGAAAGAAAATTTGGAATGTAACACGCAACATAAAAGTACAGTATTTAAACAAGTATTGTGAGATATCAGTGAGTAGTTCATTAATTCTTTTTTTGAAGAATTAGTGAAGATGTCAGAAAAGAATTTATCTTTGAAGCGAGGCTTGCATGGCTAAAAATAACTATCTAGAACTTTTATTTCTAGCAGTAGAGCTCTTTAAGTATCTGGATTACATCCCTTGCAAAAGTAAACGTCCCACAGACAGTCCAGGCAGTTGAGTGTGGGACCGGTGGTGGGGATGAGAAACAACCCTTCTTAAATGCACCAGGGAGGTGAAAGAAATAGCTCTCTTTCTAAACCCTGAGGTTAGCAAATTAGAGAGATGAAAACACAAAAGAAATGAAGACAGCTTTCAGGCTGATGGCAATTGTTTATTTTGATGAACTCGAGCTTTAGATTTTCATTGCCTCCTGGAACCTTGGAACAGAATGCAATATTCATGGTGTGCCCCACAGTAAAGGCTCATAGAAGATCCTTTTCATCTCAAGATGTAAGTGTTAAGAATGAACCAGATATAAACCTTTCTACTTTCAGTCAACCACAAACCAAGGAAAAATGACTTCCTTGAACCTTCATAATGTACAGAAAAGGAAAAATAAATATTGTGAATTGTTTCCTCATTTAAAAAAACGTTGAAAAACATTAAGCATTTCTTTTCTCTTGTTTCTGGGGCTGGTTATGGCCCGTATTTGATTAAAATACAGAAAGAGCAAGTCCCCAGACAGAGAAGAGCTGGCCTGATGCTGGAGGCCATTATAAGAGCAAACATCATTTTTTATGTGTCTGAAAGCTTGACTACTCTGTTTTTTGAAATTACCCCAGCACCACTCAGGGATACCAGGTCTAGCTACACGTAGTTATTGGATTGTTTGAAGGAGAGAAATGAGTATTATATATGGACTTACGTTAAAATTCCTTTATCTCACAGATCCTGCAGCACAAGGATTTTTCTGCATACATATTATAATAGATATACTCTTGAATTTATTGCTGCTCATCACAGAAATAACACAAGGACTTAATTCATATTAATATAAATATAAAATGAGACTACATTGTAGACACAGTAAAATTTCTCAGGGTCAGTATTGCAACAGGTATACCAACCATCATTGATTCTAGTCCAACAATGTATATCTATTAATCATTTTTAATTTATCCAGTAATTTATAGCTATGATTTTTTACACAAAGTGTTTTACAAATCTTTATAGCAACTACTTAAAATATAATACTAAAAGATAATGGAGATAAAAATTTAATTTTAGATCAATAATGATGAACTTTAAAGTTGAAACAGAGATAAGTCATAAGGCATTATACAATTGCTATTTTTAAACAAAAATTTTTATGCTAAGTTTTCTGGTGTTTAATACTTAAAGAAAACATATTTCAAGATCTATAAGGGGAAAATATTTATCATTTTAGGTCAGTGTCTTTGTTCTAAAAAAGTACTCTTTCATTCTACAAGGTGAACTCACTGGCCCATCACCCTTCGGTATGTACTTTTCTTGGGTGAGTGCATTTCCTCCCTATCAAGTCAAACTCTCTCCTCCTAATTTTGAACTTGACTATCAATTCTATCTATTTCCCACATGATCTTTCACAAGAATTCATATTTGAAAATGTTTACAGCTTAATCATTTTCCTGCCTTCTTCTCTATATAGTCTTTCTTTTCTTTAGTATGTATTAGCACTTTGTCCTTCTTGCCAGCAACCTTACTAGAATGAGTATCTTCTCATCCCCTACCCCATGCCACCATGTCAAATCAGACCAAAGTACTATTTATATTTTTATATTTTTTCCTTCTCAATATTTTTTTTAGGATCGATTTTTTCCTTTTTTTTTTTCTAGTTGTACTTTAAGTTCTGGGATACATGTGCAGAATGTGCATGTTTGTTACAGTTATAAACGTGTCATGCTGGTTTGCTGCATCTATCACCTCCTTATTTATATTAGGTATTTCTCCTAATGCTATCCCTGCCTTAGTCCCTGGTCCCCCAACAGGCCCACATGTGTGATGTTCCCCTTCCTGTGTCTACGTGTTCTCATTGTTCAACTGCCAGTTAGAGTGAGAACATAAGATGTTTGGTTTTCTGTTCTTGTGTTAGTTTGCTGAGAATGGCGGTTTCTAGCCTCATCCATGTCCTTTTCAACGTAGTATTGGAAGTCCTGGTCAGGGCAATCAGGCAAGAAAAAGAAATAAAGGTATTCAATTAGGAAAAGAGGAAGTTAAATTGTCTCTATTTGCAGATGACATGATTGTATATTTAACATGTTTAAATAAGTATACTCTTGTTCATTCCAAGTGCCTCTGTTCTTAGTGACTTCATACTATTCCTCGAATCACCACTAATGTGACACACTTTTCTGTCTTAAAGTTTTTAATGGACCACAGCAGTTACTGCAGAAAACTACTTAACAAGATATGCAAAATCAACTACACTTGGTGCTGGAATATATCTTCAGCCCTGATACTCCCCCACTCCTTTCAAACTGCAAGAAAGCCCAATTACTCTTGTAGTTTCTCACACATAATGTGATACAATTTTTACATGCATACCTCTGATTTGACTTTTTCCTCTGCTTAGAATTGTCTCTCCCTTACTCTTACATTTCCTTTATGTTGACCACAGGAAATCCCCCTCATGCTCCAGGTTATCATTCAGGTAATTACTTTTCCAAAAATCAGTTAGTAATCTTCTAGGCTAAATTAGCACATCTCAAACTTGAAAAGGTATAAATACTTGTATCTCTCACCATCTAGATTGTGGATAGCAATGAAAGCATATTCTGTTTTATGTCTTCAGTATAAGTACAATTTTAGAAAATAGGTACATCGAAGGAATATATTTTAAATAAATGGATGAGTTCTCCTTGTGTACATTTCTCAACGTGATTACATTTGAATACTGAGTTTATTGTTCATTTGAAATAAAAATTGTTAAAATTATATTCTACTCACATATATATTTTTATTTTGAATATGATATTTGCAAAAATAACATAACTTGCTATCACTCATTCTGTTTATTTTAATAAGTAAATGGTTTAACTGAATTATGAGTACTTGAAATGCCATGTGCATATTTTTGCGAACTTATATGTGTAAGTTTGAGAGCTCAATCCTATTCTGATCCTTTTATGTTTCCTTTATTGTGACTTACCACATATACATATTCTTATGAATACTCCAACTCTTTATGGTGGCTATTGTGAAAATCTGGTATCTTTGAGATTTTGTATAACTAGTCTTAAGGGAAATATAATGAATATATATCCCAATAGAAATCGATCTGATTAATGTTGTAAACAAAATGATAAAAGCCAGATGAGTGTGATCTGGTGGAAAATCAGTGTCTGGTGAGAGTGCTGGCCGTGAATGACTCAGCAGCTTTAATAAGGCCTGGGCCCTTTAACCAGGCTGCTCCTGGGGCAGGATGTAAACCTGTAAATGAGAGTAATAATTAAAACTGTATTTTTTCATTCTTCTCCAAAATAATTTTAGACATACAGAAATATTTTTAAAAGAGTACAGAGGTTTCTGTATATCCTTTACTTAGTTCTTCTCTAATGCTAACATCTTACATAACCATGATACATTTATCAACATAAGAAATACCATTATTGATCAAGGTAGAAAGTTATTCAAAGACAATAACAGAAAACTTCCCAAACATAGGGGAAAACATCAATGGTTAAGTACAAGGAAGATATAAGACACAAAGCAGATTTAACCCAAAGAAGTCTATCACAAGAAAGTTACTAATAAAACTTCTAAAGGTCAAGTATAAACAAAGAATCCTAAAAATCACAGGAGAAAAGAAACAACAAGCAAAGAATCATCAACACATCTGGCAGCAAACTTGTCCATGGAGATCATACAGGCCAAGATAGAGTGGCATAACATATTTAAAATTATGAAGGAAAAAATTATATATCCTAGAAGAGTATATTCAGTGAAAATATCCATCAAATAACAAAGAGATAAAGACTTTCCCAGACAAACAAAAACTGAGGGACTTCATCAACACCAGATCTGTCTTACAAGAAGTGCTAAAAGGAGTTAATCAATCTGAAAGCAAAGGACGTTAATGAACCATAAGAAATCATCTGAGATATAAAACTCACTGGTAATAGTAAGTACAGAGAAAACCAAAGAATACTGTGACTGTAGTTATATGGTATAAACTTCTCATATCTTAAGTAGAAATACTAAAATATGAACTTTTCAAAAATAATAATCACAACTACTTCTGAAGATATAGACAGTAAAATAAGATATGAATAGAAGCAACAAAAGTAAAAAAGCAGGAGGATGAAGTTAAATTGTAAAATTTGTATTAGCTGTCTCTTTTTTTCCCATTTATTTGTTTATGCAATGTGCTATTTGTGTCATCAGCGTAAAATAATGGACGATGTTATTTGCAAGGCTCATGGAAATCTCAAATTTAAAAACAGATACACAAAAAATGCAAAAACAATAAATGAAAACATGCCACCAGAGAAAATCACTTTCACAAACAGGAAGGTAAGAAGGAAGAGAATACCACAAAACAGCAGAAAACAACACAATGATGGGTAATTCTTTACTTCTCCATAATATAAATGAATGTAAATGGACTAAATGTTCCATTCAAAAGACATAAAGAGGCTAAAGGGATTTAAAAAAAAAAGACCAAACAAATTGTTGCCTACAGGAAATATACTTTACCTGAGAAAACAAACAGACTGAAATAAAGGGATCAAAAAAGATATTCTATGTAAATGGAAAGCAAAGAAAAAGGAAGAGTAACTATACTTACATCAGAAAAAAAATCGACTTAAAAACAAAATCTATACAAAGAGACAAAGAAAGTCATTGTATAATGATAAAGAGGTCAATTGAGAAAGAGAATATAACAATTATAAATATATATCTATATACACACCCAAAACTGGAGCATCCAGATATATAAAGCAAATATTATTAATGGTAAAGAGAGAGATAGAAGCCAATACAATAATATGTGAAGACTAAAACACTTTACTTACAGCATTGGAAAGATTATTCAGGCAGAAAATCAGCAAAGAAACATCAAAGTTAATCTGAATTATAGACCAAATGGATCTAATGATATTTACTGAACATTTCATCAAAAGGCTGAAGAATATGCATTTTTCTCCTTAGCACATAGACAATTCTCAAGGATAGATTATATGTTAGCCCACAAAAGAAGTCTTAAAAGTTAAAAAAAGAAAGAAAGAAATAGTATCAAGCATCTTCTCTGACCACAATGGCATACTAGAGTTCAATAATGAGAGGAATTTTGGAAGCTAGATAGACAAATGGAAATTAAACAATACATTCCTGAATGACTAGTGGGTCAATAAAAAATTAAGAAGAAAACTTACATATGTCCTGAAACAAATGAAAATGAAAGTAGAACATATAAAAACCTATGGTATACAGTGAAAGCAATACTGCGTAAAGTTTATAACAATGTGTCTACATCAAAGAAAACTTCATATAAAAATCCTAATGAAGCAGCTTAAAGAACTAGAAAATCAAATAAAGATATCAAATTTTATTTAAGATCAAATAAAACCCAGATTTAATAGAAGAAAAGAAATATTGTAATAAAGATCAGAGCAAAAATAAATAACATTAAAATAAAAAGTACAGATGATCATCAAAATGAAAAGCTGATTTTTTTCAAAAAGATAAACAAAGTTGACAAACTAGCCAGACTAATTAAACAAAAAAGAGAGAAGACTAAATAAAATTGGAGGTGAAAAAGGAGACATTACAACTGATACTGCAGAAATTCAAAGGATCATTATAAACAACTGTGATGAGCAAATATATACAAACACATTGGAAAAACTAGAAGAAACTGATAAATTTCTAGATATACACAACCTTCCAAAATTGAACTAAGAAGAAATCCAAAAGCTGAATAGAGCAATAACAAGTAACAAGACTGAAGTCATAATAAAAGTCTTCCAGCAAAGAAAAGCTCAGGACCTGATGTCTTCACTGTTGAATATTACCAAACATTTAAAGAACTAATACCAATCCTACTGAAACTATTCTGAAAAAATAGAGGGGGACCAAATACTTCCAAATTTATTCTACATGGCCAGTATTATCTTGGCACCAAAACAAGACAAAGACATATTTTACAAAGAAGAAAAATGAAGACTGCAGAACAGGATACCTAATGAACATTGATGCAAAAATCCTCAACAAAATATTAGCAAACTGAATTAAACAACACATTAAAAAGATTATTCACCAGGGCCAACTGAGGTTTATCCCAGAGATATAAGGATGCTTCAGTGTATGCAAATCAATCAATACAATACATTATAGCAAAAGAATGAAGGAAAAAATGCATTCGATTATTTCGCTTGATGCTGAAGAAACATTTAATAAAATTCAACATATCTTTATAATAAAAACTCTCAAAAATATGTATGGAAGGAACATACCCCAACACAATAAAAGCCATATATGATAAATCTACAACTAATATTATACTGAGCAGGGAACAACTGAAAGCTTTTTATCTAAGTTCATGAATGCAACAAGGATGCCCACTTTTTCCAGTGTTATGCAAGGAAGACTTAGCTGAGCAATCAGACAAGAGAAAGAAATAAAGGGCATGTAAACTGGAAAAGAAGAAGTCAAGTCATCCTTGTTTGCAAATCATATGACTTTATATTTGGAAAAGCTCTAAGGACTCCACCAAAAATTATGAGAACTGACAATAAATTCAGTAAAGTTACAGGACACAAAATCAAAATATGAAAGTCAGTAGCATTTCTGTATGCCAACTGCACAATCTGAAAAAGAAATTAAGAACGTGATTTCATTTACAATAGCTACAAATATAATAAAATACCTAAAAATAAACTTAAACAAGGAGGTGAAAGATCTCTACAGTGAAAATCATAAAACTCTGATCAAAGAAATTGAATAGGAGACAAGAAAATGGAAAGATATTCTATGTTCATGGATTTGAATAATCAAGGTAATTACAATTTGCATGCTAATCAAACAATCTACACTTTCAAAGCAATTTTTATCAAAATATCACTGACATTCTTCAGTGAATTTAAAAAAAAAAGTAATCCTAAAATTATATGGAACCAAAAATGACTCAAAGTTATCCTGAGCAAAAATAACCAAACTTAAGGAATCATAATAGCTGACTTCAAGTTACGCTACAGAGCTAAGCTAACAAAAACATCATGATATAGGTATAAAAATAAACACATAGACCAATGACACAGAATAGAAAACAGAGAAATAAATCCATACAGGTACAGTGAGCTCATTTTTTACACTGGCACCAAGAACATACATTGAGGGAACGACAGTTTCTTCAATAAGTGGTGCTAGGAAAGCTGATTATCCATATGCAGAACAATAAAACTAGATCCTTATTTCTCACTGTATACAAAAATCAAATCAAAGTTCTTTAGGAAAGTTAAATCTAACACCTCAAAAAATAAAACTAACAAATGCAAATTTTGGAGAAATTCTCCAGGACATTGGACTAGGCCACAATTTCTTGAGTGATATCCCACAAATACAAATAGACAAATGGGATCACATCAAGTTTAAGAATTCTGTACAGCAAAGGAAGCAATCAACAAAATAAAAAGACAACCCAAAAAATGGAAGAAAGTATTTGCGAACCATTCATTTGATAAGGGATTAATAACCACAATATATAGGGAGCTCAAACAACCTTATGGGAAAATATCCAAATTCAAAATGGGCAAAATATCTGAATAGACATTTTTCAAAAGATGACATAAAAATGGTAAACTAGGTCAGGCATGGTGGCCCACCCCCTTTAATCCCAGCACTTTGGGAGGCCAAGGCAGGCGCATCACTTGAGGTCAGGAGTTTGAGACCAGTCTGATCAACATGGTGAAACCGCATTTCTCCTAAAAATACTAAATTAGCCAGCCGTGGTGGTCCATGCCTGTAATCTCAGCTACTTGAGAGTCTGAGGCAGGAGAATCGCATGAACCCAGGAGGCAAAGGTGGAAGTGAGCTGTGATCGTGTCATTGCACTCCAGCCTGGGCAACAAGAGCAAAACTCAGTATCAAAAAAGAAAAAAATGGTAAACGTGTATGAAAATATACCTAATTGGTTATCAAATAAATGCAAAACTTTTGACCCAGTTAAAATAGTTTTTATGCAAAAGATAAGCACTAACAAATGCTGGCTCAGATGTGGAGAAAAGGGAATCCTAGTATACTGTTGATGGAAATGTACATTTGTCATTCCTTATCCTATATGAACTCGACATTTTGAAGAGCACAGGTAATTTATTTTGTAAAATATCTCTCAGGTGGTGTTATTCTTCCCATGATCAGATCTAGATAATACATTTTTGACAAGAATCCACAGAAGTGAGGCTTTTTAATGCATGCTGGCATGGGATACATGCTGTTAATGTTCCTTATTACTTTTAATGTGACCATTGATTACTCAGTCTAGGCAAAGTCTATCATGCTTCTCTGCCATAATATTATTACATTTTCCTGGGTAATTTAAAATGTATCAGATGGGATATGTTTTGAACTTGTAATTTTCTCCTTAAACTTGTGTTCACTGCATTTATCTTCCATTGATGGGAATTTCCTGAAACATTATTACTGTGGTGTTCTGCATTCATTAACTGAAATTATTCTCTAAGTGAGAGCTCTCCTTTATTCTTCTTCTACTTATATATTTTATTATTTATATTAGCATGTTTTCATAAGCATTCTATTTTATAGGCCATGCTACAGTGTGCTTGTTTAATTTGTTGCTAAAGTTATTTGACCTTTAGCAATTGGGATCATTTTCAGGTTAGCAACTGTGCCTCTTCATAGTTTTGAAGAATTCCTTACTTTCTGGTAATACAAAATTATTCTGACATTTTTTTTTCTAATCCAGCAGTAGACTCAAATATCTTTGCAAAAGGAGCCCTGCTACCTTTTAATGGGAAATGGTATTTAGAAACAAAGATCTTGGATCACTACATGCTCATTGATACTCTGGTGTTATTTTTTTCTAGGCCTTCAGTGGATAGAGAAAGGAAATAAAAATATAGATACTAACTCATACAAACCAACAATAATACATTCATACATATATGTCTGTGTGCATATATATATGTTCATACTGATACCTCTGTTTTAAACAATTGCAAGGTCAGTCTTTTTCTTCCACGTTTCGTTGTAATTTTTTTCTCTAACAATGAGATACCTGACTCCCATTATCTATGATACATTTACTTATTTGTTTAACTCTGGTATACCTATACATTATTTTGAGAATTGCTAAATCATATCTCTATATAATATTTAAGTTTTTGTGCTTAATTTTACATTATCTAATCAAAATACCCTCCTTCAAAGACAGGTTAGTTGTTTTAATCTCAGTTCCTTTCAGTGTACTTAATATATTCGTGTTTAGTTGTTACAGTTTGAATTTTATTTTGGGCTCATGTACTTTCTATCTTTTTTTTTATATTCATACATAGTAAAATGTACTATTTCATAGCCCCTTAAGTTTTAACAACTGCATAGAATTGTGTATTCACTACTGAATACACATACTGTTGTTTAATCTCTGGTTTTTCATTTTGCCACAGTTATACTCTCCTAAGAATCATTGTAATTTTGTAGTATGCCTTGAAATCAAGTAATGTGAGTCCTTTATCTTTAGCAGAATGGTTTTGCCTATTTACTAACTTTAGAATCAGCTTATCAATATCAAAGAAAAAAAAGCCCATGATGATTTTTATTAGGAATATTTTGAATTTATAAAACAATTTAGATAGAGTAGCCATTATCATATTTAGTTTTCTGCCTTTCTATTTATTTAGGTCTATATTGATCCCATTCTTTAGTGTTTTGTAGTTTTCAGCAAGGATCTACTGAATCCATTTAATTAGATTCATATCTAATCATTTTATTTTGTTATCACTATGTATTGTGCTATTTTTATTTCAAATGTTAATGATTCATTGGGGGTATATAAAAATATAATTGATCTTCATTCACTGACTTGGTATCCTCTAATTTTAACTCATTTATTAGTTATAACACCTTTTTATATATTCTTTAGTAAACATTCATATTTTTTATAATACAAATAGCTTTTTTTAAAATTTGCAATATTTTATAACTTGCTGGAACTTTGATTACATTCTTGAAATGAGAGATAATAGAACTTGAGGGGAAAGCCTCCAGTTTTTTTTAAGTTCAATATGATGTTGAGTAAGGTTATTTTGTTTAGTTGTCCCTATTCCAATTTAAAATTTCTCCTACTATGTGTAATTTGCTGAAATTATTTATGATTGGTAAATTTTGAATATTGGCAATGTCTTTTTTTCATCTTATTGATATGACTGTAGAATATTTCTCTTCATTCTGTTAATATGATGAATTAAATTGATTGATTTTTGAATGTTGAAACAGTCTTGCATTTTTAGGATAGGCTTCTATTGGTAATACTGTATTATTCATTTTAAATGTTGCTTAATGGGATTTGCTATTATGTTTTGAAGATGCTTATATCTATTAACTTTTTTCTTGTGATATTTTGCATTTGTTTTAGTAAATAATCTTAGCCTTATAAAATGAGTTGGGCTATGTTCATTCATCTATGTTTTGGAAGAATTGGGTAGAATTACTGTTATCTCATTCTTAAAAAGTTGATAGAATTCACCAATGAAATATTCCAGGCTTGGAGCTTCCCTTGTGAAGTTTGTAACTCGATGTAGTTCCTTCAGTAGGCATGCATACGTTCATGTTATTCATATCAAACACATATTTTAGGCAGGAAGTGAAAAAAGAACAAAACAATGTGTCTCAGCTACCAGTCTCAATTTTAAGAAGCATTCTCAGTAATCTAACACACAAAAAATCAGCTTATAGTTATTAAGCAGAAATAAATTTCATGATGTCTAACAGCAGTAGAGTTTGTGAAATGTAATATTTTAGCTTGACACATTGCCACCAATATAGGAGTTTGTTATTATGAAGGAGATCATAGTATCAATGAGGCAACAAGTGTTTCCTCCCCCTCAGTAATACAATAATTCAGACAAGGTAGAGTACTGTATCAGACATAAAGTTTCTGAAGTACCAATGGGTTAATCTTAATTATATATTCAGAAAAAGAAAATTTTAAACTGGGGAATGAGCTTAAGAGTTAAAAACATACTTTGAGAATCACAATCACATTGTGGTAGTATGAGAGTGAATGAGAAAGTTCAGGAAGAAAATCTAGACTGGCAAAATATAGTTAGTAGAGGATTTTTTTTCTAGTTTGATAGCTAGTAGAGGATTTTTTTTCTAGTTTTCTTTTTTTTTTAATTATATTTTAAGCTCTGGGGTACATGTGCAGATCATGCAGGATTGTTACATAGGTATACACATGCCATGGTGGTTTGCTGTATCCATCCCCCCATCATCTACATTAGTTATTTCTCCTAATGTTATCCCTCCCCAATCTCCACATACCCTACTAACCCTCCCCTAGCCACCCAGCCTTCCAACAGGCCCTGGTGTGTGATGTTCCCCTCCCTCCCTGTGTCCATGTGTTCTCATTGTTCAACACTCACATATGCCTGAGAACATGTGTTGTTTGCTTTTCTGTTCTTGTGTCAGTTTGCTGAGAATGTTGGTTTCAGCTTCATCCACATCCCTGCAAAGGTCATGAACTCCTTTTTTTATGGCTGCATAGTATTCCATGGTGTATACGTGCCACATTTTCTTTATCCATTCTATCATTGATGGACATTTGGAGGGTTCCAAGTGTTTGTGTTTGTTATTGTAAACAGTGCCACAATGAACATACACGTGCATGTGTCTTTACAGTAGAATGATTTACAATTCTTTGGGTACATACCCAGTAATGGGATTGCTGGGTCAAATGGTATTTCTATTTCTAGATCCTTGAGGAATAGCCACACTGTCTTCCACAATTGCCAAACTAATTTACACTCCCACCAACAGTGTAAAAGCGTTCCTACTTCTCCACATCCTCTCCAGCATCTGTTGTCTCCTTTTCTTTTTTTAATGATTGCCATTATAACTGGCCTAAGATGATATCTCAATGTGGTTTTGATGTACATTTCTCTAATCACCAGTGATGATGAGCTTTTTTTATACGTTTGTTGGCTGCATAAATGTCTTCTTTTGAAAAGTGTCTGTTCATATCCTTCACCCACTTTTTGATGGGATTGTTTATTTCTTGTAAATTTGTTAAGGTTCTTTGTAGATTCTAGATATTAGCACTTTGTGAGATGGGTAGGTTACAAAATTTTTTCCCATTCTGGTGGTTCACTCTAATTATAGTTTCTTTTGCTGTGCAGAAGCTCTTAAGTTTAATTAGATCCCATTTGTCTATTTTAGCTTTTGTTGCCATTGCTTTTGGTGTTTCAGTCATGAAGTCCTTGCCTATGCCTATGTGCCTGAATAGTATTGCCTAGGTTTTCTTCTAGGGTTTTTATGTTGTTAGATCTTGTTTTAAAATTGTTAATACATCTGGAATTAATATTTGTATAAGGTGTAAGGAAGGGGTCCAGTTTTAGCTTTCTGCATATGGCTAGCCAGTTTTCCCAACACCATTTATTAATCCTTTCCCTATTGCTTGTTTTTGTCAGATTTGTCAAAGATCAGATGGTTGCAGATGTGTGGCATTGCTTCTGAGACCTCTGTTCTGTTCCATTGGTCTATATCTCCGTTGTGGCAACAGTACCATGCTGTTTTGATTACTGTGGCCTTGTAGTAGTGTTTGAAGACAGGTAGTGTGATGCCTCCAGCTTCGTTTTTTGTTTTTTTTTTTTTTTTCCCTTAAGATTGTCTTGGCTATGTGGGCTCTCTTTTGGTTCCATATGAAGTTTAAAGTGGTTTTTTCCAGTTCTATGAAGAAGGTCAATAGTAGCTTGATGGGAAGCACTGAATCTATAAATTACTTTAGGCTGTATGGTCATTTTCACAATATAAATTCTTCCTAGCCATGAATGCTTTTCCATTTGTTTGTGTCCTCTCTTATTTCCTTAATCAGTGGTTTGTAGTTCTCCTTAAAGACTTGGTCCTTCACATCCCTGTTAGTTGTATTTCTAGATATTTTATTCCCTTTGTAGCAGTTGTGAATGGGAGTTCACACATGATTTGGCTCTCTATTTGTCTGTTTTTGGTGTATAGGAACGCTTGTGATTTCTGCACGTTGATTTGTATCCTGAGACTTTGCTGAAGTTGATAATCATCTTAAGGAGATTTTGGGCTGAGACAATGGGGTCTTCTAAATATACAATCATGTCATTTGCAAATAGAGACAATTTGACTTCCTCTTTTCCCAATAGAATACTCTTTATTTTTTTTTTCTTGTCTGATTGCTCTAGGCAGAATGTTCAGTACTGTGTTGAATAGGAGTGGTGAGAGAGGGCAACCTTGTCTTGTCCTAGTTTTCAAAGGGAGTGCTTCCAGTTTTTGCCCATTCAGTATGATGTTGGCTGTGGGTTTGTCCTAAATAGCTTTTATTATTTTGAGATACATTCCATTGATACCTAGTTTATAGCATATACTAGTTTTTAGCATAAAGGCCTTATCTATATCTGTTGAATTTTGTCGAAGGCCTTCTCTACGTCTGTTGAGATAATCGTGGTTTTTGTCTTTGGTTCTGTTTATGTGATGGATTGCACTTACAGACTTGCATATGTTAAACCAACCTTGCATCCCAGGGATGACGCCAACTTGCTCATGATGGATGAGCTTTTTGATGTGGTGTTGGATTTGGTTTGCCAGTATTTTATTGAAGATTTTTGCATCAATGTTCATCATGGATATCGGCCTGAAATTTTCTTTTTTAGTTGCGTCTCTGCCAGGTTTTGGTATCAGCATGATGTTGGTCTCATAAATGAGTTAGGGAGGATTCCCTCTTTTTGTATTTTTTGGAATAGTTTCAGAAGGAATGTTACCAGCTTCCTCTTTGTACCTCTGGTAGAATTCAGCTGGGAACCTGTCTGGTCCTGGACTTTTTTTGGTTGGTAGGCTCTTAATTGCTGCCTCAACTTCAGACCTTGTTATTGGTGTATTCAGGAATTCAAATTCTTCCTGGTTTAGTCTTGGGTGGGTGTAAGTGTCTAAGAATTTATCTATTTCTTCTAAATTTCCTGGCTTATGTGCATAGAGGTGTTTCTAGTAGTCTCTGATGGTAGTTTGTATTTCTGTGGAATCTGTGGTGATAGCCCCTTTATCATATTACATCTATTCAGTTCTTCTCTCTTTTCTTCTTTATTAGTCTAGCTAGCAGTCTATATTGTTGATCTTTTCAAAAAACCAGCTCCTGGATTTATTGATTTTTTGAAGGGTTTTTTGTGTGTCTTTCTAACTCCTGTTCTGCTCTGATGTTAGTTATTTTTTGTCTTCTGCTCGCTTTTGAATTTGTTTGATCTTGCTCCTCTAGTTCTTTTAATTGTGATGTTAGGGTGTTGATTTTAGATCTTTCCTTGCTTCTCATGTGGGCATTCAGTGCTATAAATTTCCCTCTAGACACTGCTTTAAATGCATGCCAGAGATTCTGTTACATTGCGTTTTTGTTCGCATTGTTTTTAAAGAACATCTTTATTTCTCCCTTCATTTCATTATTTATCCAGTAGTCATGCAGGAGCAGGTTGTTCAGTTTCCATGTAGTTGTGTGGTTTTGAGTGAGTTTCTTAATCCTGAGTTCTAATTTGATTGCACTGTGGTCTGAGAGACTGGTTGTTATGATTTCTGTTCTTTTGTATTTGCTGAGGAGAGATTTACTTACAATTATGTGGTCAATTTTAGAGTAAGCATAATGTGTTGCTGAAAATATATAATCTGTGGATTTGGGGTGGAGAGTTCTGTATAGATCTATTAGGTCCACTTGGTCCAGATCTGAGTTCACGTCCTGGATATCCTTGTTAATGTCCTGTCTCATTGATCTGATATTGACAGTGGAGTGTTAAAGTCTCCAACTATTATTTTGTGGGCTTCTAAGTCTCTTTGTATGTCATTAAGAACTTGCTTTTTGTATCTGGGTGCTCCTGTATTGGGTGTATATACATTTATGGTAGTTAGCTCTTCTGGTTGCATTGATTACTTTACTATTATGTAATGCTCTCCTTTATCTCTTTTGATCTTTGTTGGTTTAAAGTCCATTTTATCAGAGACTAGGATTGCAACCCTGCTTTTTCTTGTTCTCCATTTGCTTAGTAAATCTTCCTCCATCCTTTTATTTTCAGCTTATCTGTGTCTTTGCATGTGAGATGGGTCTCCTGAATACAGTACACTGATGAGTCTTGACTCTTTATCCATTTTGCCAGTCTGTGTCTTTTGATTGGAGCATTTAGCCCATTTACATTTAAGGTTAATAGTATTATATGTCAATTTGATCCTGCCATTTTTATGCTACCTGGTTGTTTTGCCTGTTAGTTGATGCAGTTTCTTCATTGTGTTGATGGTCTTTACAATTTGGTATGTTTTCACAGTTTCTGGTACTGGTTGTTCCTTTCCATGTTTAATGGTTCCTTTAGGAGCTCTTGTAAGGCAGACCTGGTGGTGACAAAATTTCTCAGAAATTGCTTGGTCATAAAGGTTTTTATTTGTTCTTCACTTATGAATCTCAGTTTGGCTGGATATGAAATTCTGGGTTGAAAATTCTTTTCTTTAAGGTTGTTGAATATTGGCCCCCACTCTCTTCTGGCTTTTAGGGTTTCTGCTGAGAGATCGGCTGTTAGTGGAAGATTTTGTCTAAACAACAACCAAAGCTAATCCTGAGGCACAATGTAATAATCAATTTCTACCCATCTATCAAGCATCAAAAAGAGAAACCTGGGTTTACTGCCACCGAACAATGAAGGCCATGAAAAACCATTCTATACTGCCTTTATAAATAACCAGAAGTATTTCTTAGTGGTTTTGCATTTTTAAATTCTAATTCTTAAATATGAGTATTCTGTAACTTTGATTTATAAAAATGCATATTGATGGTATTACTGTTTTTCTACCGAGAGGATTAAGGATTGCCAAGACTGTGACAAAGAAAGAATAAAATTAGAAATACATTGAATAGATGCAATTGCTATTGAAGTTTCTGAGAAAGGGTCTATGTGTCTAGTTTTGCCTCAAGCTTTTTTTTCAATAAGGTAAGGATATGATACAACTCTCAGGGAATTGTGGTGAAATCTGAGAGTAATGAGAATTTTGTTTCCTAATTCTTTAATAATACCTTGAAAGGCATAAGAATTACCCAGAACTTTCCAGAACCAATTTAGTGTGAAAACAGTGAAGCAATATGACTGTATATGGAACAGAAGGAGAAAAGGTTTGAGATACACCTTCAAAGCTTCTTGCTGCTCTAGGGTTAGGTGAGGGATGAGCTAAGTATTTCTCTGTCACTGAAAAATATGAATAGTTTAGTGCAAAAGAGAGCTTGCAGATCCTGAGGGACCGTAGCTGCATGTATTCTGCCTCTGAAGTCTAAATGGGACCACAGGCATCTTAGCAGCTAATGGCATGAATAGAAGAGAGCCACTCAGAACCAGTGTCTAGATTTTAGCCAGATCTAAACAGGCAGGCCTCACTGGTTACCAGACACGTTCCTTGATATACTGTGTTAAAATATAAACTTCTAGAAATGTAAATACCATCCTTGAAAAGAAAGGTAACTGGAAAGAAATACTGAAATAACCCTGTTTAAGCTAGTACAAGGCAAAAGATATAAAGCAAATTTATCTTAAAATGACTACATCAATTTCTTAGCATTTCACAAAAAAAGAGAGCAAAGTTAAAATTAAGTTTTTGAAAAATAAAGTCATGTTTGCTTGCCTACCTACTTTTTTTTATTTTAAAAATATTATATCGATCACATGTCATACAGAGAAATTAAAGTGCAAGGACGATTATTAAGGTGAGCATCAGATAAGAAATGATGATACTAAAACATGAGGGTTCCAGAAAAGTGGTCAGAAGAGTGTGAAGGTTAACTTTTAAACTTGGGGGTTATTTTTGGATCAGATTAAGATTTAATTTTGTAAACTTTGAGTAAAGCAGATTGCCTTCCACAATGTGGGTAGGTCTCAATCAAATTAAAGAAAAAGTTAAACCTTCTTGATTGATACTTGCTGGGAATTTTCCAGTAGATAGTCTTCATATTAGAACTGGAATATTGACTTTTCTGGGTCCCTAGGATGCCTTTTTTGAGACTCAAATGGCATCATTGGTTTTCCTGGATCTCAAGCTTGCTATCCCATACTACAGATTTTGGATTTCCTAGCCTCCATAATGACATGAGGCAATTCCGTATAATAAATCTCTTATATAATATATATATAATATCTCATATATATATGAGAAAGATAAAGTCTCATATATATATGAAAGAGAGAGAAAGAGAAGGAGAAACATGTATATATGTGTGTGTGTATATATATATATATATATATATATATATATATATATATTCCTATTGGTTATATTTCTCTGGAGAACCCTTACTAAATCTGAGGAACTAATTTTATTTTATTTAACTATCAAAAGACATGATTATCACTTGACATTTGCTTTTCTTACTGATGTGATTCAGATTTATCATTTTATCAAAATTGATAAAAACAAATACAAAATGATTTGATAAATTCATAAGACATTTGTAGAACAGGTTCCTAATAAAAAATTAAGATGTGTTCAATGTATCTTTAATTGGTATTGCTTGATGTCATGTGTTACAAGCCATATCTTTCCATAAGGCAGCCCTAGAAATATCTATCACAACAAACTTAGGATTAGAAGGATCACATGTGTAACCCAATATGGCATTTCCTGTATTCTCACAGAGATGATATCATTAGGTAAAAAGATTTATGTTGCATCTAAGAACACAAGGCAGATGACAGGTGCTGCCAATAACTGATAAGAGCATACTCTGTTAGCAAGCCGGGAATCAGAAACAGCTTTTCCAGTTATCCAGTCTCTGTTCCATAGATAAATAGAATAATAGACTAATTCAATCAATTTTGTCCCACATCCAAATGATTTGTAGAGAAAATTAAACCATTTCAAAGTATTTCGTTAAATTCAAATATTAACAATCATTAAGTTTAAAAGTTTGTTGTATTAATGCTATTATGTAAGATAATTTTATTATGCTTTAAAAAATGATACATATTGGAAAGATACTCTTGGGTGTATAAATGTTCTAAAATAATAATTATCTGGATGTATTAATAAGACAATAGTGCAAATATAGGGATATAACTTGCCTCATAAGTACATAGAAATTTCCTAAGGCATTCTATGTCAGAAATTTAAACCATAGGGTGAATGATCCATTTTTATTTAAGTATATTTATTATCTATTTATGTTTCTTCATCTATTTTATCAATTTCTTCTGAAAATATGCATGGAAAGATATATAAATTTTATCCAAAACATTTGTGTGAAAAATTATACATTTTTCTTAAAATTATTTTGTTGGATTTTAAAACATGCAGATAATTTCAACAAACATAGATAAAAACACTTTAAGACAAAGTTTCCCTGCTCAAATTACTCATAACCTTTTCAACTGAATTTATAGACTAGTAATATCAATTTATCTTATACAGCTCTCAAATTATTCCCATGCATGTTGCATTATGCATCTTTATATTTGCTGGTTCTCTGACCACTTTCATTTTCTTTCCTTAGCTACCGCTATTGAAGGCAATTCCTAGCTATAGTTGAAAATTTTCAAATGTGATTAATATGGAACAATTGTTTAATTATGTATTCATCCTTGTATTTTTTAAAAAATTATTTGAACATTAGTCAATTGAGTTGACTTCTACGAGAACACATTATAATGACTTCAGTGATTTATTAAGGAAAACACATTTTATATCTGTTTTTGTTCTTACACTCTAAAATACTTGGCTTCCACATAAAGCTTCACTGCACTCTGATTTTCTTGTACAGACGTGCAGTGGCCAATGACAGTAAAATAATGAAAGCTCTACCTGAAGACAAGAGAATACTGCCATTCTTGGTATACAACCAAGTTATCTGCTGGATAGAAAGATGTATTCTTGTTTTGCTTGACTTTGGCTCACTGTGGTGATACTGCCTTTCTTTTCTGTGAAAGGCTATATCTCCAATATTTGAACTACTTAATATGTGAATTCAGTTTGGCATTTGGCAGTCTGTTCAATTCCAAAATTCCAGCTAACCCTATACATATATTAATACATCCACTGCTGCATTGCCACACTAACATAATAAATTGCATTCTTATCAGTTTCTTTGCTGAAAAAAACAATGTGTGTAGGACTTCTCTATTTGATCTGTGGACTTCTTTGTGAAGAATTTTTAAAAAATTCAGTGAATGTATTGTCACAACAGTCCATCAAATGTACTGTTCATTATTCTTCCTATTTATCTTTTTCTTACTAGACTCTAAGTTGATGAAGACAGAGAGCATGTCAGACTTTCTCAGGAAGTTGTACTCAGCATGAGGCACAGTGCATGCCACAGAGTAGTCTATGGATAAATATTTATTAATTGATTGAATGAGTACATACTTGGTCTCATAAAAATTATATACTCCCAACTTTCTTATTCATCTTACTGTTTTTCTGAGTATGCATTTCTCACTGCATACTACACAGTCCATTTTCTAATCAGATTATTTTGCTGAGAATAAAGCTAAAATATAAGATGTTATTCACCTTATTTTTCATTACAGTTGAATTTCTGCTATGCTCACATTCTCAGCAAACTGACACAAGAAGACAAAATCAAACACTGCATGTTCTCACTCATAGGCAGGTGTTGAACAATAAGAACACATGGACACAGTGGGGAGCATCACACACTGGGGTCTGTTGGCAGGGGCAAGGGGAGGAGTGTGGGGTGTGGAGGCTGGGAAGGGATAACATGGGGAGAAATGCCAGATATATGTGACAGGAGGATGGAGATAACAAACCACATTGCCATGTGTGTACCTATGGAACAATCCTGCATGATCTGCACATGTACCCCAGAACCTAAAGTACAATTAAAAACAACAACAACAACAACAACAAACAAATGACTGGGACCTGATGGCTTCACTGCTAAATTCTAGTAACTCACTGCTAAATATTTAAGAAACTGATACCAATCCTACTCAAACTATTATAAAAAACAGAAGAGGAGGAAATCCTTTCAAACTCATTTTATGAGGCCAGAATGACCCTGATAATAAAATAAGATAAGAACATATCAAAAAAGGAAAACTCCTTCCCAATATATCTGATGAATATTGATGTAAAAATCCTTCAAAAAATACTAGCAAGCTGAATTCAACAATACATTAAAAAGATTATTCATGATAACCAAGTGAGATTTATCCTAGGCATGCAACAATGGTTCTACATAGGCAAATCAAAGTATGTAATAGATCATTTCAACAGAATGAATAACAAAAAACCATATGATCATTTCAATTGATGCTGTAAAAGTATTTGATAATATTCAACATCCCATCATGGTAAGAACCTCTGAAAAAAAAAGGGTAGAGAAAGAACATACGTCAATATAAAAAAGCATATATGACAGGTGCACATCAGACACAATGGGGAAATCTTGAAGCTTTTCGCTAAGATCTGAAACACGAAAAGAATGCCACTGTCATCACTGTTATTCAACATTGTGCTGGAATTAGTAGCTAGAGCAATCAAACAAGAGAAAGAAATAAAGAGAATTCAAATTGGAAATGAAGGATTCACATTATCTTTGTTTGCAGATGACATAATCTTATATTTTGACAAACCTTAAGATTCCACCAATGAACTATTAGAACCCATAAATGAGTTCAGTAAACTTGGAAGATAGAAAACCAATATACAAAAATTAGTAGCATTTTCATATGCCAACGGTGAACAATTTGAAAAGAATTTTTAAAAAGCAATCCCATTTACAATAGTTAAGAATAAAATTAAATACCTAGGAATTAACCAAAGAATTAAATCATCTCTTTAAGGAAACCTATAAACCACTGATGAAAAAAACTGAAGATGACATAAAAACATAAAAAGTCATTTCATGATCTTGCATTAGGAAAAAAATCAATATTGTTAAAAGGTCCATAAACTAAAACAATCTACAGATTCAGTGCAATTCCTATCAAAACACCAATGATTTTCTTCACAGAATTAGAATAAGCAATCCTAAAATTTATATGGAGCCACAAAAGACCCATAATACCCAAAACTATCCTAAGCAAAGAACAAAACTGACAGAATCACACTATCTAACTTCAAATCACACTACAGATCTATAGTAATCAAAACAGATTCGCAATCCCAGAAACAACTCCTCACACTTACAGAGAACTAATTTTCAACAGAGGTGCCAAGAACATTCATTGGAGAAAGAACAGTCTCTTCAATAAATGGTGCTGAGAAAACTGGATATCCATATTCAGAAGAATAAAACTAGATCCCTATCATTTACCATATTCAAAAATCAAAATGCATTAAAGACTTAAATCTAAGACCTCAAACTATGAAACTACTAGAAACATAGAGGAAACACTCCAGGACATTGGTCTGGCCAAAACTTCTTTTGAGTAATACCCCACAAGCACAGGCAACCAAAGCAAAACTGACCAAATGGAATCACATGCAGCTAAAAAGCTTCTGAATGGCAAAGAAAACAATCAGCAATGTGAAGAGACAATTCATAAAATGGGAGAAAATATTTTCAAAGTACCCATCTGATAAAGAATTAATAACCAGAATATAGAAGGAGCTCATACAACTCTACAGGAAAAATTCTAATAATCTGACTAAAAATGGGCAAAAAAGCTGAATCGACATTTCTCAGAAGAAAACATACAAATGAGAAACAACCATATGAAAAGGTGCTCAACATAATTCATCATCAGAGAAATCCACATCAAAACTACACAGAAATATTATCCTACCACAGTTAAAATGGCTTTATCCAAAAGACAGGTAATAACAAATGTTGGTAAGAATGTGGAGAAAAGAAAAACCTCATACAACGTTGAGAGGAATGTAAATTCATATAATCACACAGAAGAAGAGTTTGGTAATTTCTCAAAAAACTAAAAATAGAGGTAGTGTATGATCCAGCAATCTCACTGCCAGGTATGTGCCCCAAAGAAAGGAAATCAGTATATAAAAGAAATATCTGCACTCCTGTATTTGCTGCAGCACTGTTAACAATACCCAAGATTTGGAAGCAACCTTAGTATCCATCAATAGATGAATAGATAAAGAAAATGTGATACATATACTCAACGACATACTCTTTAGCCATAAAGAGTGAGGTGCTGTCATTTGCAGCAACACGGATGAAACTGGAGGTCATTGTATTAAGTGAAATAAGTCATGTTCAGAAAGACAAACATCACATATTCTTACTTATTTGTGGTAGCTAAAAATAAAAACAACTAAACTCATGGAGACAGAGAGTAGAAGGACGGTTACCAAGGCTGAGAAGCGTAATGACGGGGTTGGAGGGGGTGGAGATGGTTCAATGGGTACAAGAAATAGTTAAACAAAATAAATAAGACCTAGTATTTGATAGTACAACATGATGACTATAGTCAATAATAATTTATTTGTACAATGTAACCCTTTTCTCATTTAGAAAAAACAAGTGCAGCTTGCTGCTAGCACTCATTTAATTTTAAGCAAACACAATTTATAAGGCTGAAGCAAATCTGACTGATGCTCGATGTGAAAATAAAATGTAAAAACTGTCTTTGAAGCTATTTCTAAACAGAACTAACATCAGAGTCGTCTGAATCACCAGAATCATCTGTTTCAGAAAAACTGCATTCATCAAATGAATCTTCAGCCAACTGAGAATGAAGTTAACATCACACGTTGGAATGCTACATTTTCTAGGATTTGACGTTTTCAGCATTCAAGAATGACTATATTTTGTAAATGGAAATACCACTACTAAAAACAGAATGCTATAAATAGAATGACATCTTTTGTTTGCCTATTTGATATACTAGAGCAATGCAAAAATAATAATAAAAGTGATATATTTTGTGGCAAATTTATCTCAGGGTAAACAATGCAGTCACAAGTTTTGCTGGTGAGTATTTTTGGGACAAATAGGAAAAGGGTTAAAATAACTAAGTACAATTTGATTATTTGTAACACAAAGGATAAATGCTTAGAGAGGATAGATGACCTATTTTATATAATGTAATCATTACACTTTGTAAGCCTGCATCAAAACATCTCATGTACCCCATTAATATCTACAACTACTATGTATTCACAAAAATTAAAATAAAAGATATTTTTTAACAGGACCAAAAATCATCTAAGCAACCACAGTACCTGGTTTTAACTTCAAATCCCTGAAAGAGGTACTTGAAGAGAATAGGAATTATTAAATTTCTTTCAACACAACCCTTGTTTCTCCCAGCAGTGGCTGTGTGGCAGGCAGAGAGAATCTATGCCCTTTGGGGAGGGAAAGCACAGTGTCTGGGGGACTATACATTGAACTCAGTGCTGCCCTGTCACAGCAGAGAGCAAAACCATGCTGGGCTTAGCTAGCACCCATGCAGGGGATGCATTTGGAACAGCCCTAGCAAGAGGGCAGTTGTCCATCCCAGCAGTCAGAACTTGAGATTTGACAAGCTTCACCAACATAGGCTACAGTGTTTTGGAGTTCTATATAAACTTGAAAGAAATTTCAGTCCATGTGTCCCTATTGGCAAGTGGTGGTGGTAGCCACTGGGAGAAGCTCCTCTGCCTGTGGAAAGGAAAGGGAGGAACAAGAAGGGTATTGTCTTATGGTTTGGCACCAGCTCAGCCAAATGCAATAGAATGGTACACTAGGTAGATATCTAAGGTTTTAGACTCCAACCGTTGGCTCATAGACAGCATCCCTGGACCCACCCAGCACATGAGGGAACTCACTGCCCTGAAGTCAAGGACACAAACCAGTCTGGGTTCCACACTTGCTGATTGTAGAACCCTAGGGCCTTGTGTGAACATAGCTGGTAGCCATATAGTGGTTACAATGAGTCTCGGGTAAAACACACTGCTCTGTTGCTTTCAGGTCTCTCTCTGCATACTCAATTTGTGGTGACCATAAGGGTACTTGCATCCCACCATGCCCAGCTCTAGGCATCTCAGTATAGAGGGAGATATTTCATTTGTTTTGGATAAGTAAGGGAAGAGAATTGGAGTCTATGCCTAGTAAACTAGAGAATGGTTCTGGATCTTAACTAAGACCACAAAGGCAGCACCCTGATGAGTATGCAAGAACTGCAGCATTATTTGGCTTAGAGCATAAGTTGCTTCAAATACCTGAAAAACCTTCTCAAGAAAAGCAGGCACAACAAGCTCAGACTGTGAAGACTAAAATAAAACTTCACACTTAAATGCCCAGACACTGATGAACATCCAAAAATTTCAAGATCATCCAGAAAAAGTTGGCCTTACCAAATGAACTAAATAAGGAACCAGGGACCAATCTTAGAGAAACAGAGATATGTGACTTTTCAAACAGATAATTCAAAATAGCTATTTTGAGAAAATTTTTAAAAAATAAGGAGGGGATTAAGAGAGAAATTAATTCAGAAGTATATTAGTTAAATTTAACAAAGAGATTGAAATCATTAAAAAGAAGCAGAAATAATTCTGGAGTAGAAAAATGTAACTGACCTACTGAAGAGTGCATCAGAATCTCTTAATAGCAGAATTTATCAAGCTGAAGAAAGAATTAGTGAGCTTAAAGAAAGGCTACAGGTCAATACATAGTCAGAGGAGACAAAAGAAATAAGAATTTTAAGAAGTGCACTTACAATATCTTTTAGAAATAAGAATTTTAAGAAGTGCACTTACAAGATCTTTTCTAGCCTCAAAAGAACAAATTTAAGAGTTATTGGTCTTAAAGAGGAGATGGATAAAAAGATAAGTGTAGAAATTTTGTTCAAAGGGATACTATCAGAGAACTTACTACACCTAGAGAACTATATCAACATTCAAGTACAAGAAGGGTATAGAACACCAAGCAGAGTCTACACAGAGAGGACTACCTCAAGACATTTAATCATCAAATTCCCAAAGGTCAAAGATAAAGAAATTCTAAAAAATTAGAAGAAAAGAAACAAATTACACACAACAGAGCTCTAATACATCTGGCAGTGAATATTCAGTGGAAAACTTACAGCCTTTCTTACAGGAGAGAGTGGCATAACATATTTAAGGTGCTGAAGAAATAAACAAAAACAAAAACAACTTTATACTAGAACAGTATATCCAGTAAAAATATACTTTAAGCATGAAGGAGAAATAAAGGATTTACCAAACAAACGAAAGCTGAGAGATTACATCGACAGCAGATCTGTCCTACCAGAAATGTTCTAGCAATTTCTTCAATATGAAAGAAAAGAACATTAATTAGCAATAAGAAATTATCTGTAAGTTCAATCAGAAAAAAAGGACATTAGTGAGCAATACATAATCACCTGAATGTATAAAACTGACTGGTAATAATAAGTACACAGAAAAACACCGACTATTATAACACTGTAATTGTGATGTGTAAACTACTCTTAAGTAGAAACACAAAATGATAATCCAATAAAAAATTACAATAACTTTCAAGATATAGACAGCACAATAAGACATAAAGAGTAACAATAAAAAGTGAGAAAGTGGAGGTCTGAAGATAAAGTTTTTAATTACTTTTTATTTATTTATGCTATCAGTGTTAAGTTGTCACCAGTTTAAAATAATGGGTTACATTATTTCCAAGCCTCATGGTAACCTGAAATTGAAAAACATGAAATAAATACACAAAAAATAAAAAGCAAGAAATTATAGCACCAGAGAAATATCACCTTCACTAAAGGAAGACAAGAAAGAAGGAAAGAAGGAAAAGAAGACTACAAGACAATCAGAAAACAAATAACAAAATGGCAGGAGTAAAACTTAATAATAACGTTGATTATAAAAGAACTAAAATCTCCAATCAAAAGACATAGAGTAGCTGAACTGATACATAAAAAAGAGACCCAAAGATCTGTGGACCACAAAAAGCACACTAAACCTATGAATATACATATAGTCTGAAAATAAAGAGACAGAAAAACGACTCCATGCAATGAAAACAAAAATGAGCAGGAATAGCTATACTTATATCAGGAAATGAAAATACATTTCAAGACACAAATTGTAGGGCCAGAAATGGTGGCTCATGCTTGCCCTCCCAGAACTTTGGGAGGCTGAGGTGGGCAAATCACTTGAGGTCAGGAGATCAAGACCAGCCAGGCCAACATGGCGAAACCCTGTCTCTACTAAAAAACAATACGAAAATTAGCTGGGCATGGTGGTGTGTGCCTGTAGTCTCAGCTACTCAGGTTGCTGAGGCATAAGAATCACTTGGACCTGGGAGATGGAGGTTGCAGTGAGCCAAGATTGTCCAACTACACTCCAGCCTGGGCAACAGAGCAAGACTCTGTCAATTAAATAAATAAGTAAATAAATAAAGACACAAACTATAAAGAGAGATAAAGTCATTATGTAATAATAAAGAGGTGCATTCAGTAAGAGGATTGTATCAGTACATTTCACCCTGCTATAAATAAATAGCTGAGACTGAGTATTCAGAAAGCAAACAAGTTTAATTGGCTCACAGTTTGACAGGCTGTAGGGAAAATATGAGGTGGTATCTGCTCAGTTCTGGAGAGGCCTCAGGAGACATATAATCACGGTGGAAGGCAAAGGAGCCAGCACTTCACATGAGTAGAGCAAGAGGAAGAGAGAAAGAGAGGGGAGGTACTACACACTTTCAAACAATCAGATCTTATGAGAACTCACTCACCAGTATGATAGCAGTACCAAGGGGAATGATGTTAAACTATTCAAAATAAACTGCTACCATGATCCAATTACTTCCAACCAGGTCCCACCTCCATCATTAGGGATTACAATTTGACATGTGATTTGTAGGGGACACAGATCCACACCGTCTCAGAGATGTAACAGCTGTAAATATGTATTCACCCAACAGTGGATCACCCAGATACGTAAAGCAAATATTTGAGCTAAGTAGACACATAGACCTCAATCCAATAATGGCTAGAGTCTTAAACACCACACTTTCAGCAATAGACAGGTCTTCCAGTCTGAAAATCAACGAAGAAACATCTAATTTATCTGCACTAAAGAACAAATGGATCTAATAGATATTTACAGAACTTTTCATCCAATGGCTTCAGAATACACATTCTTCTTCCCAGCACATGAATTCTTACAACATTTTTTAAAATTAAATAATATTATGCATCTTCTCTGACACAAATAAAACTAAAAATTAATAATGAGATATTTTAGAAACTACACAAACACAAGTTAAACAATATCCTCCTAAATGACCAGTGGATCAATGATGAAATTGAGAAAATCAAAATATTTCTTAAAATAAATGGTAATGAAAACAAAACATACCAAAACATATAGATACAGTGAAAGCAGTGCTAAGAGGGAAATTCATAGCTATTAAGTGTGTGTATCAAGATAGAAGAAAAACTTCAAATAAAGCCCTTAGTGATGCATCTTGAAGAACAAAAACAGCAAAAGCAAACCAAACCTAAAATTAGTAGAAGAAAAGAAATAATAAAAAAATCAGAGCAGAAATAAATAAAACTGAAATAGACCAGGCATGGTGGCTCACTCCTGTAATCCCAGCATTTTGGGAGACCAAGGCAGGTGGACCACTTGAGGTCAGGAATTCAAGACCAACCTGGCCAACACAGTGAAACCCCGTCTCTACTAAAAATACAAAAATTAGCCTGGTGTGGTGTTGCATTCCTGTAATCCCATCTACTTAGGAAAATCACTTGTACCCAGCAAGTGGAGGTTGCAGTGAGCCGAGATTGAGCCACTGCACTGCAGCCCAGGTGACAGAGGGACTCTGTCTCAAAATAAAATAAAATAAAGAAAACCATCAAAAAGAGTACCAAAAAGAAATGCATGTTTTTCGTAAAGATAAATAAAATTGACAAATCTTTAGCCAGACTAGCTAAGACAAAAAGAGAGAAAGCTCAAATCAATACAATCAGAGAAAGAAAAGTCAACATTACAACTGATACTGCAGAAAGTCAAAGGAAGGTTAGTGGCTGCTAAGAGCAACTACATGCCGATAAATAGGAAAATATAGAGAAAATAATTTCCTAGGTATGTACAACCTGTCAACATTGAATCATGAAGAAATTCAAAATCTGAACACAGCAATTACAAGAAATAAGACTGAAGCTGTAATAAATGATCTCCTAGTAGAGAAAAGCCAGGACCCATTGGATTCACAACTGCATTCTACCAAACATTTAAATAACTAATACCAATCCTATTCAAACTACTCCAAAAAATAGAGGAGGAAGGGATACTTTCAAACTCATTCTATGAGGCCTATATTACCCTGATATAAAAACCAGACAGATACATTAAAAAAAGAAAACTTCAGGCCAATATATGTGATAAATATTGACGCAAAAATTATCAAAAATTACTAGCAAATAGAATTCAGCAATACATTTCGAAGACTAATCATTCATCATTACTAAATAGGATTTATCCCAGGGATGCAAGGAAGGTTCAACATATACAAATTAATCAGTATAATACATCATATCAAAGGAATCAAGGACAAAATTAATATGATTATTTTAATTGATGCTGAAAAAACATTTGATAAGATTCAACATCCTTTCATTAAAAAAACTCTTGAAAAACTAGGTAAGGAAAGAATATTCCTCAAAATAATAAATGATTTATTCAACAGATCTCCAACTAGTGTCATACCGAAGGGGGAAAAACTGAAAGTATTTCCTCTAAGATATGGAACAAGACAAGGATGCCTACTTTCACTACTGTTATTCAACATAGTACTGGAAGTCCTAGATAGAGATATCAGACAAACAACAGAAAGGACATCCAAAGTGGAAGGAAGTCAAATTATTCTTGTTTGCAGGATGTGACTTTATATTTGGAAAAACTTAAAAACCTCACCCAAAAAACTATTAGAAATAATAAACAAATTCATTAAAGTTGCAGAATACAAAATAACATACAAAAATCAGTTGTATTTCTGGGTGTCAAAAGTGAACAGTCTGAAAAGGAAATTGAAAGGGTAATCTTTTAAAAAATAGTAACGAATAAAATAAATACCTAGGAACTAACCAAAGAAGCAAAGGATCTCTATAATGAAAATTATAAAATGCTGATGAAATAAATTGAAGAGAAAACAAAAATATAAAAAATCAATTTTTTGTAAATGTCCATACTACCCAAAGCAATCTAGATTCAATACAATAGCTATCAAATTATGAATGACATTCTTCACATAAATAGAATAAACAACCTTAAAATGTATACAAAACCACAAAAGACCCAGAATACCCATAGCTATCCTAAGCAACAAGAACAAAATGGAAGGAATCTCATTAACTGACTTCAAATTATACTACAGAGCTATAGTAACTCAAAATAGCGTAAAAACATACATATAGACTAATGAAACAGAATAGAGAATGCCAGAATAAATCCACATACCTACAGTGAACTCATTTTCAACAAAAATGCCAGGAACACACACTGAGAAAACACAATCTCTTCAATAAATAGCCCTGGGAAAATTGGGAATCTATATGCAGAAGAATGAAACTTGATCCCTATCTCTTGCCATATACAACAATCATATCAAATTGGGTTAATGACTTAAATCTAAGACCTCAGACTATGAAACTATTACATGAAAACACTGAGGACCCTTTCCAGGACATTGGTCTGAGCAAAAGTGTCTTGAGTAATATCCAACAAGCACAGGCAACCAAAGCAAAAATGGACAAATGGGATCACATTAAGTTAAAAAGCTTCTGCACAGCAAAAGAAACAAATCAACAAAGTGAAGATATAAAACATGTAATGGGAGAAAATATTTGCAAACTACCGTAAGAGAAGGGATTCATAACTAGAATATATAAAGAAGTCAAATAATTCTATAGGAAGAAAAACCAATAATCCCATTAAAAATGGGCAAATGATTTAAATAGACATTTTGCAAAAGAAGACATACGAACGGCAAACAGGCTTATGAAAAGGTGCTCAACATCTTTAGTGGTGGGAGGAAGTAGGGCTGGTTAATGGGTACAAAATGTGCTTAGAAAGATTGTATAAAACCTACTATTTGATAGTACAACTGAGTGACCATAGTTAATAATAATTTAATCATATATATGAAAATAAGAGTATAATTGAATTGTTTGTAACACAAAGAATAAATGCTTGAGGGTATGGTTATCCTATTCACCTCGATTTGGTTATTATTTCTCCCATGCCTGTATCAAAGTTTCTCATGTTCTTGGTAAATATAATATAAACACCTATCAGATACCCACAAATATTTTAAAAAATACCATACACATCAAATCTGAAACTGTGACATTCAAGTAGAATCTAAATCTGCAGGCTACAATTATTTCAAATCAAACTGTATATTTTAACTAGTCAGGATCTAGGAAATCAGCAGTCAATTCAAGCAATATCTAGCAGAAGAAGTTCACATTCAAGTTTATGCTCTGAAACTTGTCCTTTTTTAAAACAAAATTTATTCAGAGTTGTTAATGATATAAAACATAAAGACATTTAGTCAATTTCCGTTTCTTTCATGATTTCCAGTAAAATGAAGCAAAATACTGATTTTGAATCACAAAAGAAATTTAGTTACTCTGCTGAATAAAGTCTTATTTTTAGATAACAGGGCTTGATATGCCCACAAACATACACTCACACAATCATATAAAGACTTTCAATTTTAACGTTCTGAACAATAATTATGTGTATCTGTGACTTTCAGCAAGTTCAGAGATATGGTTGAATCTAGTATTCTTTGCCATTGGTCATACTCACAGCTTTCCTTAAACATCTTTAGTGTTATTAATATCACACAGGAAGAAAGCACTTTTATCTCCTCCTTCAGATTTTTTTCTTTCCTTTTTTTCCTCTTTTTTTTTTTTTTTTTTTGTAATCCTTGACTTTCTCATATTTTGACTTCTCTTTCTTACTTACACTATTTGTCCTCTTCTTCCTTTGGCTGAAATTCTCTCCCATTAAGTTTGTCTTCATTTGACCTGACACTTACTGCCTTTTGCTTTGTCAAAGTTTCAGTATGCTATTAAACCCTGACTCTAGTTCTAAGAAAACTGCCGTTGTCTCAAATGCTATTACTTTAATCTGTTATTATTTTAATCTCTCCCACATAATTGCAAATTCAAAATGATAAAACAGATAAAGACAATTCCAATGTTCCAGATATTTATGAAGAGCCTACTTTGTCATTAGGCCATGTTGGGCTCTGTGGACATACAAGAAAAGCATCAGCATGTCCTTTTTGATACTGATCTGCACTACTGTAAATGGTTCTGGAAATCCCAAGCATTCAGGGCCCAACAGTTTATTCATGCAAGTATTATCCGCTTTGTACAAAGCACTCTATGAAGTACTTTGAAGTGATAATATAAGATGGATTTATAATGACTAAAAGGTCAAAGTATGCATATAACTTCAAGTGAATAATCTAAAATACATATAAAATCAGCAAGTAATTAATATGAAAGATTATATGCATAACATATTTTGTACCTGAGACTTTAAAAAAAAAATCCCACTTTATTCTCACAATACCCCCAGAAAGTTTCCGGTAGTTATAATACACATTTACAGATAGAAACAACAGGGCCACAGGATATATGAATAAATATTTATTTGGTATAACAGATTTGAGTTCATATTTACCTCTTGCCAACATCTGTGCTCTTAACCAATATAACTTTCTCTTTTAAGGTGCAGAGGAGAAAATATTATAACCTACCACTTAATGGAAACGTTTGTAAACATAATAAGCAATATAATCCTAAAATGGATTTTAGATTGATTTTGAAAAGCACAAATTAAAATTAGGCATATTTTACTATCTCAACTTTCATTGCATTCCAAATTGATAGTCATTTAGCCTTTGCTTAGATACTTTCAACAGTGGAAGGCTCACTTCACTGCACTGCTGATTATTTCATTATTGGTTAGATGTGTTGGTTAATACCTTCATCGATTTAACATTTATTTTCGAAAAACTTTTATGTGAGGGGCACTATTTCAAGCACTAAAGACACGAAATGAAGTGTTAGGACATGTTTCTGTGCTCAAGAAGTTAAATATCTATTAGAGGTTTTTAATTTTGTTTTTCCTATTTTGAAACAAAATTTGTGTACCAGTTATTTTTGCATGACTGTCCTTACAATGCTTTGGAGAACAGGAAATGAATTGCTACAGACTTGTATATGACAGCCCTTCAAATATAAACATATGAGAATAGTCATCTGTCCTTCATCTTTCCCATCTAAAAGCCAATAATTATTTAATCCCTTCAAATGTATTAACCCCTCACCATCCATATTGTTCTCACTTTTATACAGTATAATTTTTTTAAGATGTGAAACATCAGATTTACATAGTATTCAAGATTTATGCTGAGTGGTACTTAATTGGAGCTGTGTTTTCTATAATTTCCATATTATACTTTTTTAAAGCAACTTAATCATATACATAATCTATAACATTTACATCACACTCTTTCCTCATACTAATTTGCAGCCACCTATAAACGCAGGGTGTTTTCTCCTGGATTATTGCTAAGTGACCACTAAAAGTTATACAACATTTAGAACTTTCTATTTATAATTTCATACCATAAGTTGACTTAAAATGTGCATAATCTGATATTTGGTGATGGCATAGCTTTGGAAATTGATTCTATTCATTTAATATGCTTTAATAATTTTCAGACTTATTAAGCACCTGTTCATAACTTCATTTATGTGAGCATTTATGCTTATGAACAAATTAAAAGATGCAGAATTATGTTTTTATTTCAGTTTATAATTATGTGTAGAGAAATGAGTAATAAGAAATTATTAGAAATGGTTGAGTTTGTATTTTGTTCTTTTTAATTTCTGTTTTTGCTAGTTTTTATCAAAGTGGTGTATTTGTTTGGGTGACAAAGGCAGTGTTTTGACTAAATAAATGGCATTTAAAAATTGGGAGAGAGGCATGGTGGCTCACGCCTGTGATCCCAGCATTTTGTGAGGCTGAGGTGGGTGGATCACTTGAGGTCTGGAGTTCAAGACCAGCCTGACCAACACGGATAAACCCTATCTCTACTAAAAATACAAAATTAGCTGAGCGTGGTGGCGCATGCCTATAGTTGCAGCTACTCAGGAGGCTGAGGCACTAGAATTGCTTGAACCAAGGTGGCGGAGGTTGCGGTGAGCCAAGATTGTGCCACTATACTTCAGCCTGGGCAACAGGAACAAAAGTCCTTCTCAAAAAAAAAAAAAAATTTTTAGAAAATAAAAATGAGGTTGGTTTACATAAGTTTTTTCACTTTGATGAATCTCCATATACGACTGAATTAACTGGCCTGGATCAAAATAACACAAACAGAACACCACTCTTTTCTTCTCTTTAACCTCCACTATGTTTTACAATCAGATTTCAGGCACAGACATGTCCTCAATATGTGAATGTGAAGACTTGTTTTTATACATTTCTATGATTTTTAGGTGTTTTAAGTGTAACCATATTTTCTCAGTAATAACTGTTCAAAGTCTGTTCACAAATCTCACTCAGTGCTTCAATCTCAAAGCTCTTCTGAGAAAAGATGTGTGCAAATAAAAACAAGAAAATGTAAAAGCCTGTGAATCGAAAAAGCTTCACAGTTCCCTCTGTTTTATTTAGTATAGGTGATTCCAGCACCATGTTTTGTCTCACCTTCTCTCAAAAGAGTTTTTTAATTAAATATTTTAGTAAAATTTAAAAAGTATTTTTTAAGCATTTTTTCACTTTTGTAGTTTTGGAGAAGGCTATTGAAGCGACCAAACCCTGAGTCATTCAACTAGCCTCTTCTTTGGCTAGAATAAAGAGATATTCATAAGGGAAAAGTTTGATGGCAACCAAACAGCTCATCCTTACTGGCACATATTTTTACCAAGGTTAAACTTGATTGGAAGGTACATCTCAGTTATTAACCCGTGACTTCCTTCCAGTTATAGATAAGTCTCTAGAAGGCCAGCACGCTGGTGAGACAGTGGATTTGAGGATAGGGAGGCCCAGGATTATTCCCTTATGGGCTTTGCCTTTGCATAGTCATTTAGTCTAAAAGGTCTAATTTGACCAAGAAACATTATATACTTACTATTCAAATATATTTTTCTAAAACCTTGGAGATATTAATTTCTGTGATACTTCTGTAAACATATTTGTAACATACGAGTAATATGTTAAATAATTATTGACTGAGTATCAAGTCTGTGGCAAACACTCTAATAGGCATTAAGTAAATCTAGCCAAAGAAAGAAAGTCACAGGCCTGGTCAGATACAGCTAACAATCTAGTGAAAGCAAATATAGCTATGTACATAATTATGTGTATTTAATATGTGCTTTGAGGGCTGTTGAGAGATATTTACGGGTGAGGGAAATCTACACTGAAAAGATGTTATTTAAGCAGATACATGAAGGATAATAGGAATTAAGCAGGTAGAGTACAGAAAAATATTACCCTAAACACAAAGAAAAGTGAATATGAAGGTTACCAGACAAGAAAGGGTTTTAGAATTATAGCTATGTTAGAATAACTGAATTATTATTGCTATAATTTAAAATCAAATTTAAGGGCTTATATCAATTCAAATTATTAAAGCTATTTATTTGGAAAGTAAAAGTGAGTTACTATTTAAATAATGATTTATTTCCTTCATAGGTAAATCTCTTGGCTATCCCTGGTTACCTGATTGTTTAGTGATGATTTCACAGAAATAATCAATTAGACTGAACAAGGTCCAAGTCAGAGAATTTTCCTGAACTAGACAATAATGTCAATTACAATAACCATACGTAATTTACTGTTCTTCCATCTTTACCCCAGTCTCATACTATTTAAGGAATCAGCTGACTTTATTTTATGTTCCCAATAAGAGTTTCTAGCCTCATATCCCATCTGAATCTACAAATGTTTAATCAAAATTGCCCCTTAAGCAATTGATTACCTGCCTTGTCTTTCATCATTCCTTTTATTCACTTCCAGAAAATATGCAAGTAGTGTTCTATGACTGTTCTCAATGTCTCTCGCTAGTTTTTTCTGCTTCCTATGACAGTTCCCAGTAGCTGTCACAGGCATCACTCCTGGGCTTCCAGATCTCAAAAGACCCTACCAGAAGTTCTTCAGAAACTCCTCCTGATAGTCACAACTGGGTCACCATAATAACCTCTAATTGCAACTATCAGCTGCAAGGTTTTTGAAAAATGGACATTTAAAGGAACGTCTTCAAATTGCTTTACGTTTGCATTAGGAAAGCAGATCTCTGGGTCAGCCTCTGGTTTTAATTTTTATTTTTTATTTTTTAAAATTATACTTTAAGTTCTGTGGTACCTGTGCAGAATGTGCAGGTTTGTTACATCCCTATGCACATGTCATGGTGGTTTGTTGCACCTATTACACCATCATCTACATTAAGTATTTCTCCTAATACTATGCCTTCCCTATCCCCCAATCCCTGATAGGCCCAGTGTGTGATGTTCCCCTCCCTGTGTCCATGTGTTCTCATTGTTCAACACCCCAGTGAGACCATGCGATGTTTGGTCTTCTGTTCTTGTGTCAGTTTGCTGAGAATGATGGTTTCAGCTTTACCCATGTCCCTGCAAAGGACATGAACTCATCCTTTTTTATGACTGCATAGTATTCCATGGTGTACACGTGTCACATTTTCTTTATTCAGTCTAACATTGATGGGCATTTTGGTTGGTTCCAAGTCTTCGCTATTGTGAACAGTGCCGCTGTATCACATAGAGCCTTTGGAGAAATTTTCTTTCTGATACTTCTTGATATATGAAATAGAATATGGCATATCTATAAAATGCCTACTCATCATACATCTAGTAAATTTATCAAACTTCTTTTTGGAGATGGTGTCTAGTTAGAAATCCAGCTAATTTACCCACTGAATCTAAAATCTAGAATGAATGTGTCTATAGAATAGGCAGTAAAATAATGCTGAATTATCTGAATTCTGATAGAATGCTGAAACTGAAAGATCCAAAAGCTGATTAAATGCTTAAATTTTAAATCAAGAATTACCAGTGTTTATAAGACAGGCTACGTGAAGCACTACAAAGCTGCCATTGCAAAATTGCAAGTGAAATTAATTTTTTCTTTTCAAAATAAAACCCTGAAACTGTTTGCAGTTGATATTGGCAGAAATATAGAAAGAGATTACTTTATGATTTGCCTTTTGTGAATTTTCAGTGCCAGCCAGGCAAAACAGAGTAAAATATAATGTGATGCTAGGACATCTCAAATATACACCAAGGGGCTCTACAATTTCACTCATATGATTTCAATTTCTAGGGTCTAAGGATTTTTCAGATACATTAATATTAAGCCAGACTTCTCAGTGTCAAACAAGCCAAAACATTCCTTTTAAGCAAGTTTGAAAGCTGCATTAACTCTTTCAGTGAATTAATTTCCCCAATAATACTCTGGTGGCTGAAATACAAGATAGTTTCTCCATATATCTCACTTTCTTAAATTTGAAAGCACAAGTCCATTTGGCCTTTTAGCTGCTAGAAAATTTGCTTATGTAAAATTGCTCCAGATGTTTCCCAGTTTAGTACAACTTTGTAAAAGGTCCAAGATCCATGTACACCCTATTCAGCATAAATATTACTCAAAAGTAGACGAAGTATTCTTTATGAAATCTGATGTCCAATGAAAGGTTTTAGAAGACTTCACATTAGAAGACAGCCCGCGGTGGCTCACGCCTGTAATCCCAGCACTTTGGGAGGCCGACATGGGCAGATCACGAGGTCAAGAGATCGAGACCATCCTGGCCAACATGGTGAAACCCTGTTTCTACTAAAAATACAAAAATTAACCTGGCATGGTGGCATGCACCTGTTGTTCCAGCTACTCGGGAGGCTAAGGTAGAAGAATCGCTTAAACCCAGGAGGCAGAGGTTGCAGTGAGCCGAGACTGGGCCACAGCACTCCAGCCTGGTGACAGAGCAAGACTCCATCTCAAAAAAAAAAAAAAAAAAGATAGTCTACATTTCTCAATAGGTCATTTATCTGGTTTCTAAGGACAGGCTTGATGGAATCTTGTTTTGCCGACATTCATTAATTGTGCTCCTGTTTATTCTCAAGATGTGTCCTTGTTTGGATAAAAAATTATATGGCCATCATTATTAATTTGGCATAAAAGACCTGTGTTGAGCTGTTCTTGTCTAATAACACTTTAGACTCACCTCTGTCACTTCCCTCTGTCTTTCCATAATCCAGGAAAAAGAAGTGCTTCTTATCGTCTGAATGTGCGATGTTCTCTCAACTTTGTGTTTTACTCATGAAGTTGCCCCTCCGTGGATCACCATACTTAGCACTCTGTTATTCACATAATTTTTATTGGCTCTTTAAGGAGAAGCTTCACTGCCATCTCTCCATGGAAGCTCTATCTATTTTCCTGGTCAGCACTGAGGTCTCTGATAGACTGCTCTTGCACCTTATGTGTGTTCCACATTTCTCACATGGCACGTATATTGGTTACATATGTATGTTTACTTGAGCGTCTTTTCAAGACATAGCAAACATTTTGAGGGCAGGGACATTTTGATTCATTGACTCCTAATGTGCCGTATTTTGCTGGTGTATAAAAATATATTATCAAGTGTTGTACATAAAAAAAAATGAACCAAAGACCTGGTTGTTTATCTTCAAATTCATAACTGTATGTTATAATAATGGCAAAAAATCTGATTACTATTTAACTCTAACTAATGTTTTCTAAGTAAATGTTTTTCATCAGAATATAGCAATTTCTGGCTTATGTCATTTTATGTGAACTAAAATATGTATACACTTGGATTTATGGTATACAGTAGATACTTTTAGAATTGTTGACTTTACACACAAAAAATTTTAAAACAAAGTAATTTGTTGAACTTAAAATACGATTTAGTTTTCAAAATATTGATTACTATGCTACCTATAAGAAAACCAGATTTATCAGATATATCCAAATAAAAGTCAATATTAGTTTTATCCACAGAATCTACAACTCTGACCATTCCTTTGAGTACATGTCAAACATGACTTTTAGATAATATCTGCATGACTGGCAGCAATTGAGAATCAGTTCCCACTACCAATTTCAGGCAAGCCAATTAATGTAGTCCATTTATTGCTAGGAAAATATGATGGGCAGCCCACTGGAAGTAAAGCATTTATCATTTCAATATTCCTTCCTGCACACAGACTTCAGCAAGATGTTTTAACAATGGTTATATTTTAATAATCTTTCAAAATTGTTTGCTACCATGCATGAAGCTTTATTTAACATTTTAAGAAATTCAAGCTTTTAAAAATAGCAATAATTACACATGGATGGTGGTCAAGGTAAACAAAAATACTTTTAACAATTAAATCTATTTTAAACCATAGAAAGTCTGAGATATGCCAGGGAATGAAAAAGATATATATATATATATATACCTATAAACGCGCACACACACACACACACACAGGTTTATTTACTTATATATGTATATATATTTTTATATATAAATATATGTTATATGTATATATCATAATAGATATATTCTCTATTGTATGTTAAATAATAATATATATCATATATAATAGATAATATATTATCTATTATATACTGTAATATATATTGTACATAATAAAATATATAATATATATTAAATTAATATTACATATTAATTTAATAAAAATATTAAATAAGGGTTCATACAGGGTAGCAAACAATTTGAAAGATTATCAAAATATAACCATTGTTAAAACATCTCCCCGAAGTCTGTGTGCAGGAAGGTATAATTTAAATGACTAGTATATTACTCCCAGTGAGCTGCCTATCATGTTTTCCTAGGGATAAATGGACTGCATTAATTGGCTTATCTGAAATTGGTAATGGGAATGATTCTTAGTCCTTTTCTGCTGCCATTCATACAGACATTCTCTAAACATTATGTCACACATACACAAAGGAATATATATTATATGTAAAATGTATAAATAAATATAAATCCTGTATGAAATAAGAGAGATATATGCAAATATATATGTAAATATATCTCTCTTATTTTATATATAAATATATCCATATTATAAATCCATATTATAAATCTAATTATATGGATATATCCATCCATGAACCATATAGTTATGTGGATATATCCACAGCTAATTATCATTAAATTCTGCAAATTAGATAAGTTCATCCCCATTTAGGAAGGAATAAGATATTTGTCCAAAGAAAGAATTGTTAAAAACAACTGAACTTGGATCAGGCTTTGTCCATCTGCATTCATAATTGCATTGTATTTACTATGTGTTATGTATTATTGTTATTGTGTAAACAAACTGTATTTTGTGTTATTTATTATGTATTATCACTCTTATTTCTTATATACAAATCATATTCCTTTAATGAAGCAAATACGCAATATCTAAAACAAGTATTTTTTAACTTTTATGGATACATAGTAGTATATATATATGGGGCACATGAGATATTTTCATACAGGCATACAGTGTAATTATTACATTATATATATATGTGTATATATATTTATATATATATATGGAGTACCTCAGATATTTTCGTACAGGAATACAGTGTAATTATTACATGAGAGTAAATGAGGTATCCATCACCTCAAGCATTTATCATTTCTTTGCATTACAAACATTTTAATTATATTCTTTTAGTTATTTTTAAATGTACAATAATTTAGTGCAAATACTAGATTTTATTTATTCAATCTAACTATAATTTTGTACCCGTTAACCAACCCCACTTCTTTCTCACACCCATTTCCCTTCCCAGCCTCTGGTAAACATCATTCTACTGTCTATTTCAAATAATCCAATTATTTCATTTTTTAGCACATGGAAATTAGTGAAAACATGTAACTTTTGCTTTTCTGTGCCTAGATTATTTTACTTAACATACGTCTTCCAGCTCTATCCATGTTGTTGCAAATGACAAGATCTCATTCTTTTTTATGGCTGAATAGTACTCCATTGTGTATATGTACCTCCCTTACTTTATCCATTCATTAATGTACACTTAGGTTGCTTCCAAATCTTGGCTATTGTGAATAGCACTGAAATCTCTACAATAAACACAGAAGTGCAGATGTTCCTTTGATGCACTGATTTCCTTCCTTTTGGTTACATACCTAGTAGTAGGTTTGCTGACTCATATGATAATTCTATTTTTAGGTTTTGGAGGAGCCTCCAACTGTTTTCTATAGTGGTTGTACTGATTAACATTCCCACCAACAGTGTAAGAAGGTCTCCTTTTCTCCACATTCTTGTTATTGCCTGTCTTTTGGATAAAAGTCATTTTAACTGAGGTGAGATAATTTCTTATTATAGCTTGGATCAAGGGACATTCTAAGGAAAAAAAAACACACACACACATTTTTATGACTCTCAGTCCTTGTAAAATACTTTGCTTCTAGTCAACAAATTGTGTGTGTGTGTGTGTGTTTGTGTGCGTGTGTGTATGTGTGTGTGTGTGTGTTTTCCAAATCAAGCAATTCTCTGACTCTCTGGACACCAGTGTCTGGTAATTCAATTTGGTATAATTCTGGCAGTCTGCCTAGTGATAGCATCAGATCTCATAGCTTAAGGGCTCTGTCACACTAGACTGACCTCACTTCAGATGGCAATCCCAAGTTTTAGGGGGTGCCTTGTACTTCTGACCAACTGACTATAATTTAGGCTCACAACCCCTCCTCAGGTTTGAAAATTTACTAGCTGGTTCATAAAACCCAAGGAAGCACTTTATTTATGTGCACTAACTTATAAAGGATACTATTAAAAAATATAGATACACAGACAGATGAAGAGATACATAAGGTAAGGCATGAGGGAAGGGGTGTAAACCTTTCATGTTCTCTCCAGGTGAGCTACAGTCCCAGATTGCATTCACCAATCTAGAAGTTTATCAAATCTTTTTTTTCAAGAGTTGCTACCTAATCTCTAGTCCGCTACCACATTCCAGGAAGTCAAACTCGCAACCCTCTTATCACTTGGTACAGTGACCGTACTCATCCTGAGGCTATCTAAAGGAACCTACCCTGTCATCTTATTAGCATAAACTCAAATGTAATCATAAAGGGGCTCAAAATAAATAACAAGGTCATTCCTATCACTCAGACCTCTCCAATAGTTGTAGCAACTGTATAGCAGGAACCTGGGATAATGAGCAAAAATTTCATATTGCATCACAGCATATAATAAATAGAGAATGCCATACATTTAAAATTAATTACTTGAGGACTTAGCTACTTTACTTACTCAGAAACATATAAAATTATTTGAAAAATCCCCTCATATCACTTTAGTGTGCCTCAAAAGAACCTGAACAAATTATGTGTCTACATATTGGATCATTGTTTAGAAATTCTCTGAAAAGTTAATTAGAATTACTTGCTTACAGAAAGCTATGACACAAGTAAAACACAAAATCAAATTGAGAAGAACTGGAAATATCTTAGAATATAATTTAAAAAATGAGGTTCCTTTTTCTGTTCTTGCTAGAAGAATTAAATCGTACTTGAGACTTATTTAATATTATGTAATGGACTTTTAAACTATCTTCACTCTTAGCATAATATTTAATTTTTTTTCTTGTTTCTTTTCTGCTTTCTCATTTACTTTTCATTTGCTATGTTATGGAAAATCTCCAAATTATCAAATTTTGAATGTAATACAAAGAATATTTTCCTTTCTGATACATTCGTGAATAAGTTGCTGACATAATGCTGTAACACCCTTGGTTTTTTCAATGTGTGTTTCCTAAAACTAATATATTATCTTATATAATTACCATTCAGCCATCAGAATCAGAAAATTATTATTGACTTATTACTAATACGTAATCTCAAGATCACTTTCAATTGTCTCTAATGGTACCAACAATGTCCTTTATAGCAAGAATTCATGTCAAAATCATATATTGCTTTTAGCTACATTTACACTCCATCAATATGAACAATTTTTTAGATTTTATCTGACTCAATTACGTTGGCACTTGAAGATTCATAGGCCAGTTATTTTGTAAATGTCCCTCAATTTGAATTTGTCTAGTGGTTCCTCATATTTAGATCTGGGTTATACATTTTTGACAGGGAGTTTCTCTTATTTTACTCTATCAGGTGGCACTGATTCTATTTTTTAATTACTGATGAGATCTCCTTAGATCACATAATTTAGTTTCTATCTGCTAGGCTTCTCCTCTGTAAAGTTACACTTTTTTTTCCTTTGTAATTAACAAGTAATTTGTGGGATGGCTCAGGGAAATTATGTAAATGTCTTATTCCTCATCAAAGTTTCAACTTATTCGTTTATATATTCGTATCAGTATGAAATCATGAAGTCCTATTTTATTCAATAGTTTATATATAATCAGTGATCACTTATTATCAGGATTTATTTTGACACTCAGATTTTTCCATATTTCATCAGTGGCTCCTTCAGGTTGGTTTCTGTTTCCTTATGACATGAGTCCAACATTTTTTAAATATGTCTTTACTTCCTCTCTTGACAAGATGTCCCACTCCCTTTTGTCCCTTCTCTAAACTAGCAGAGAAACTAGTTACTTCTTCAGGGAGCCCTCGTTCCTTTTACTGAAGGATGGTGTTTAGAAACCAAGATCTGGAATCACTATTGTCACTGATGGAAGTAGCACTACCATCAAGCTCGCTCAGAAGTCAGTCTTATGGAATGGAACTCTCTATCTACATCTGCATCTATATCTAATTCTATCTCTATGTATCTATTTGTGTATATGTGCATCTTTGTATCTATATATGTATCTATCCATCAATTAATCTGAAAAAAATGTGTTCACAGCAATATCTCAAATTCCAATCCAGTACCCTAGGATTAATTCTAGTGTTCTTGTGTTCCCTGTTTGTAATTTCATTCTGCAACAGAGAATGGGTATATTTTTAATATATTTGCCTACTGATTGAGAATCCTGTAGGTAACCCAGTCTGCCATATCATCAGCCATTACCTCTCCTACTCAGATGTCCTCCTCTCCCCTGCTGTGCTGCAATACACTGCTATAGTCCACTCTCCCATGCAGCTACTTTCCTTAGAGCATGCATGCTCTGACACCTCACATGTGGATGCCTCTTCACTTGATAAATGACATTATTCTTTCCAGTCTCCAACACCCAAAACTGGGCATTTATGCCACTTCCCTTTTTACCCCATCTTGAGCTCTTTCCAACACCATAAATTAACTTCCTGCATAGGCTATGTTACTCTGCACTGATATCATTTAAACTCTTTGAAGGTTTATGACACTCAAAGCCAGGCCATTCTCTCACTCTGTGGGAGCCCTCCTCACCCTGCTTAGGCTCTATACCCTACACAAGATCAACTACACACTGTGAAGACATCCTTCCCCCGACGCTTGGTTCTGATTATCTCCTGTGGGCCACCTGATCACTCAGATATCTTTGCAGTCTCCAACAAGCTGAGCCAGCTACCCCTCTCATGCACTGCTCTCATTTACCCAATTAAGCTCCAATATCTGGCATGCTCTAGATCCCTTATGGTCACTCTCCTTACCTCTTTCTGGCCACTAAACCCTGGACCAGGCTTACCTCTCTTACAGCGAACCCCCTTCTCACCTCACACAGGATTCAAATGCTTGAGCTGGGCGGGTATCTTATGTGAAGGTTTTTGCAAACAGTATGACTCTGATATTCCTTACTAGGCTGACTCCTATATAGAAGTCTTGCACACTCATCCTGTGCTCTGACAACTACAGAGCTGTGCCATCCGGCCTCATGTGCATACCTTCGTTAGACTGCCTGAATTCTGAAATCAGCTCTAAACCACCACTGTTCCCCATACTCACATGTACTAATGCTTACTGTGTTTGGTTCCATTCAATGCTTTTGGATTAGTGTGTTAGATATTCAGGGGAGACAATAAAAGGGAAGAGAAAGGAAGGAAATGGGAAAAGAAAGAGGAAAGTGAAGAGTGCTCACTTCTAATTTATGTTTCTATGTTGTATTTTTCTTAAATTTGTAATATATCTTAAATCTTTAAAATTACACATGGACAAAATAAACAGCTTAGGGTTAACTGAGTTATATATAGACATAAATACATTCCATGATGTTCAATAATTTGTGTCAGAGAAACATATTTATCAGAGTAATGTCTAACAAACTTATGGTTTCAAAGATGATTCAGATTTAAGGCTCTCTTGGATGAAGGTCAGTTTTCCTTTTAAATACCTTTAAACTTTTACCTCAGATTTCTTAGGAAAGCCACAAACTCAATTTCCACTTTACATCATTTACTCATGTAATATTGACAAGAACTCTGATTTAAGCGCAAACAGCAGTGATAAGAGGAATGAAATAATTATTGATAAGCAGAATAATATGATTCTCATGTTTATTTTAAATATTATATCTTTAAAGAATAATTAGATAAAATGCTAATTTTTAAAAATTATTTGCATTTTTTCTTCTTGAAGAAATACTGTAGGCCCATGAAGTATCATTCTATAATGGAAATGAAAAAGTCATAACTGAATTGGAGAAATACTTTTATCTACTAATATACAAATAGCAGCAGCATCTGCCCTATCGCTGCTATGAATCAGCATGAGAAATTCCCAGTAGACTGAAATAACAGTAGAATCCAATTCAACATGTTGAGACCCCATTCACAAGTTTTTTGTATGTGTGTTCAGATAACCGCTGAAAATTCAGAAAATTAACTGAGATAGCATCTCCAAGAATTCTTCATGTGAGCCCACAAATGTCACTTCTCAGCTCTCCGCAGATGACTTGGATCCTTCAAATTCATATATCATCCCCGCTAATATAATTCCCCTCCACCTGCGTCTCCCTTTCTCTCTCCTAATTCCTTCCTCTTATTCAAAAAATATTGTATAATTTCCCTAGAAACAAGCTGTTCTGTTTATGCCTTAGTACAAAACAAACCACTCTAAATTTTATTAGCCAAAATAACAATCATGAGCTTCATAAAGTTTCAACCCTTATTCTTTGAACTTAAATGTTTATTCTTATACTATGTGTACTTACTGCAATTTACAGAATTAATTCTGAGGAGAATTTAAAATTTTGCCACTATAATGATAGGCTTTATTCCAAATATGAGATTCATAGCTGCCATGTCACAGTGAGAGCTTCATTGTCTTCCTACTCCTGTTAATTTATGATTCTGTATGTCTTTTACTTCTGTGATCACTATCTGTTAATGACATAAAATTTACAGATTGCTCAAGCCAGACATTTCACTACTCTCATTGTCTCAGGTGACCAGTCAGCAAGTCCTGATGACTTAAAAATGTTTCTAAAATCTATTTCTACCTTTATTTTCTGCATTTGTGGCTTGACTAATTGATTTCCTTCTCATCAGCAAGAAAATCTGATTATTCTGTTTCTATTAACTTCACTTAGAAATTTACTGTCCACTATAATTACCCCTAATACATAACTTTCATTCTTTATTTTATTTTATTGCACTTTAGGTTCTGGGTTGTGCAAAACATGCAGGATTATTGCATATGTACATACATGGCAATGTGGTATGCTGCCATAAATTTCATTCTTTTACTAATAAACATGTTCAAAGAGAGTTTACAAAAATAAGTCCAAAAGACAGCATACTTTGTAAAAAATTATTATTATACTTTAAGTTCTGGGGTACATGTGCAGATTGTGCAGGTTTGTTACAGAGGTATACAGAAGCCATGGTGGTTTGCTGTATCCATCCCCCATCATCTACATTAGGTATCTCTCCTAATGTTATCCCTCCCCAATTCCCCCATCCACTGTTAGCCCTCACCTAGCCCCTCCACACCCCTACAAGCCCTAGTGTGTGACGTTCCCCTCCCTGTGTCCACGCGTTCTCATTGTTCAACTCCCACTTATGAGTGAGAATATGTGGTGTTTGGTTTTCTATTGTGTCAGTTTACTGAGAATGATGGTTTCCAGTTTCATCCATGTCCCTGCAAAAGACATGAATGCATCCCTTTTTATGGCTGAATAGTACTCCATGGTGTATATGTGCCACATTTTCTTTATCCAGTCTGTCATTGATGGGCATTTGGGTTGGTTCCAAGTCTTTGCTATTGTGAACAATGCAGCAAAATAAGCATACGTGAGCATGTGTATTTGTAATATAATGTTTTATAATCCTTTGGGTATATACCTGTAATGGGATTGCTAGGTCAAAAGGTATTTCTAGTTCTAGATCCTTGAGGAACGGCCACACTGTCTTCCACAATGGTTGAACTTATTTGCACTCCCACCACCAGTGTAAAAGGGTTCCTATTTCTCCATATCCTCTTCAACATCTGTTGTCTCCTGATGTTTTTAACCATCACCACTCTAACTGGCATGAGATGGTATCTCAATGTGGTTTTGATTTGCGTTTCTCTAGTGACCAGTGATGATGAGCTTTTTTTCATATGTTTGTTGGCTGCACAAATGTCTTCTTTTGAAAAATGTCTGTTTATATATTTTGTCCACTTTTTGATGGGGTCGTTTGTTTTTATCTTGTAAATTTGTCTAAGTTCTTTATAGTTTCTGGTTATTCTCCACACAAGAAAGTTGTGACTAGAATGTGGCATCATGATTTTCTAGGATGTTAATAAAATCCTGTATTGTTTTCAGGTATTCTATTTTATTATTTTTAAATTATTTTCTAAATTAATTACATGAATATGATTAATTTCATTATTCATTTATCTGTACACTTAACAATTTCTGTGTTTGTGACATGTATGATATACCTGAATAAAAGTATAGAATTTTTATTAAAAATTTATGTCAAAAAACATTGAAATAATTATCTAAACTATATAAATAGTTACTAGTCTGCAAAAGTATTCTATTACTGTAATTACAAACTAAAGCTACATGTTTGCAGCAATAATAGATAAGTGGAAATAATGAGAAGTCCCAGGAGAACTGGAGTGTCATTCTAAATATTTGGGATGTAGGAAATCTTAAGGCATGTTATATCTTCAGTAAAAATGGTGATAGGTTCCTGGCCTTCAGTTAATTGTATCTATGCTCCAGAGTAAAAATGAAAATTGATTTGAAATATTAATGTTAATGTTAGTGACATAAAGAAGACATAATATGCTCCAGTTGCTTTATGTATTACTTTTATGCTTAATTTAATAAATATCTGGGATCCTTTAAAAATACTTTCTATTGACTGATTATGTAGAATCCTGAAAGATGACTAGTAACCAGAAAGGATTCTTTGTAATTTTCTTGGGAAAATAAACAGTAATATACATTTTTTCTATGCTTCCTTTTTTTTTTTTTTCTATTTTTTTTGAAATGGAGTTTCACTCTTGTTGCCCTGGCTGGAGTGCCGTGGCAAGATCTTGGCTCACTGCAACCTTCACCTCCCAAGTTCAAGAGATTCTCCTGCTTCAGCCTCCAGAGTAGCTAGGATTACAGGTGCCTGCCATCAATCCTGGCTAATTTTTGTATTTTTAGTAGAGACTGGGATTCACCATGTTGGCCAGGCTGGTCTTGAACTCTTGACCTCAGGTAATTCCCCCACCTCAGCCTCCCAAAGATTACAGGAGTGAGCCACCGTACCTGGCCTTTATACTTGGTTTTTAAAGATATCTTAGATTAGAATCCATTTACTTTTTTCCATTTAAATATTAGTAAATTTTCTAATTTTGTGATGAATTTCTGTAAAGATGATGACACGTTAGAAAGACAAACACTGTAAAGTGTTAAGGTAAATATACTTTAGGATTTAACTTTCCTATGATTTATTGGTATACTATGACATAAGAAAATGTGAGCTGAGAATCAACAAATGATAGCTATTACAGTATTTCAGTAATAATAAAACATAGGAAATACTATTAATATGGTTTCTTAAAATAGAAAAAAAAATATTCATTCATTATTAACAGATTGACAGTATACACCAAAATAAAATGCTTAAGAAGAACTCTTAGTTTAATCTCAGAATGCAATTTTCCCCAAATTTCTGAACCCCCTCAAACTTCTTAATTTCTGCTACCTGGTTATCTTTTTTCTACTCCTTTTTATTCATTTTAAAGCTCCCAAGAAAGCTATAAGTATAAAGGAAGTTTAAAGAAAGATTACAAAAAAAAAAAAGAAGTTTATTTTCTACTTAGATGTCAACTTTGTAATTAGTACATTTATTTTACCATATAACTTGAATCTAAGAATTGATATAATTAAAGAGATTGGATTTTGGAGAAAGATCTGAGTATAATCCATATTAGCTTCTCCAAATAAACTTATAATGTTCTGGATTTCTGGCTAACTGAGAACATTTTGTATACTCATACATATGAGTAGCTGTGCATGTGTATGTGTGTGTACATATACACTTACTTAACCACATGTACTTATCCAAGTGCGCAGATAGTGCATAGAGTTATGATCATATATCTCTTAGAAATGGAAGGAGCCCTCCCCTTATTGTTTGTCTTTTTGGTATTGCAGCCTGAAGAGTATTGATTAGTTCATTATCTAAAGCAGAAATTCAAGAGGCGACCCATATATACAAAAAGTAGATGATTTTTTATTATTATAAATATTTTAAACTCTATCTTTAAAATAGTTGATATTATGTTAATCTCAAATATTGCTAACTTAGAAATCTGAATACTCACAAAAATTTTATCCCTATTTTTTCAAATAAAATGTATTCACTACATTATTTATATTTGCATTACATTACACTGCACCTGCAAATTCAGGAAAAGCACATTCCAGTTGAAAAGCACATAACTGTGTGACCATGGAGAAGTATCTTACTCTCTGAATAAGTTGCACATGAGTGGTATTATGCTATGCATTTAATATCACTGAAGCTCATTTTATTAATTTGTGAAATATAAATAAGAACATTATTTACTATAAGACTATAAATGAAAATAAAATAAGGCCAGGCACAGTGGCTCATGCTTATAATCTCAATACTTTGGGAGGCTCATTACTTTGTGAGAATCACTTGAAGCCAGAGTTTGAGACCAGCCTTGGCAGCATAGGAAGACTCCATTTCTACAAACATTTTTAAAATTTAACCAGGCCCAGTGGCACATGCCTGTAATCCGACTTACTCAGCAGACTAAGGAGGGAAGATTACTTGAGTCCAGGTTTGAGGCTACAGTGAGTTATGACGGTGCCACTGCATTTCAGCCTGGCTTACAGAAAGAGATCTTTTAAAAAAAAAAAAAATTCAACACTAACATAAGATAGCTATTTAGCTCTTATCATTAATAATTATCAAAATATATAATAAATGTATGATTAATCAAAATTAATATATAGTTAAATATTGTTTGTCATTTACTATTCATAGACATACAAAGTATATGACACAGTGACCTAGATAGAAGATGAATGAATATGTTTAAGATGCACATTTAAAAATCAGAGGTGCTCTACCAAATATCCCTTTTTCTTTCCTTCGTCCATTTATTCAAAATACTTGTTGAGAACATGTCAACCTATTACATGTTAGATGCTAGTAATAACATATTTTTAAAAATAAAAATTCTAAGATTAATAGAGGGAAGAGACAAGTAAATCACATGTTGCAATGCAGTAGGACCATTGTTATGACAGAAATACAGATAAAAAAGCATAGTGTGGCTAGAATAGCATCTGAAATACTGAACTGAGTAATCTGGGAAGGCTGAATAGATGATGAATTGCCTTAAAATACAAGTGTGAGGTTAGACGCTGCCTGAATGGGAAATAGTAACAGCAAACTAATAGCAGTTTGAGAGGAGAGTAATTTCTGTGCAAGCAGTAGCTTCTGACATGGTCTGCTTCTATACAGAGATGGGTGAAAAATATCACCGTGAAGGTAAATAGAAGTCAGGTCATTAAGAACATTTTTATTATCATACCAGAGAGCCTAGGAATTTTTTAATAGGTAGTGAGAAATCATTAGAAATTATTAAATAATTTGGATGAGATCATATACAATTTTAGATAAATATGATGCAGAGAAAATTATTACCATGTTTTAAACAAACATGATTTTAGTGGAAATTGTTGCTTTGAATTCAAAGGTTTTGTTAAGCAATCGTAGGTCAAAATTAAGCTGAAAAAAAAACATTAAAGGGTATTGTCCAAGTTATCTATTATTTCCCCATAGCTGGAAGAGGTTAAAATAAAAAACAGAAACAGAAAATAATAAAGACAGCAATAGAAATAAGTGGCCTTCACCTTAATGAATGCCTATTAAACCACTGAATTAACTCAATAAACTATGGATATAGTATCATGGTATTCATATACAATATTCTTGTTAAAAATGTCAATATGTAAATAACAATAAAAATACAAATATCTGTAGGCCATGTATTCTTCTACTAAGAATTTGAAGAAATATTACTTCATTGATGTAAGAACAAATTTTTGCCAACATTATGGCCAAAAAATAGTTACTTCTCAGGTAGTTAAATTGATGAGCTATTGAACCACTGTAAAATTATGGTTTCTGATAAAAATAGTATTTGTCAATTTAAATGAATAAATTATTTTCCCCATGACTCTTAAAAGTATAAAATCAATGCCCAGCTAGATAGGTAAAATGAAAGATATGTATGCAGATGAAATGATGACACGTAACAGGAAGTAGACAGAGAGTTTCCTGGTTTGCATGTTCATATAGGACTCGCTAGAAAATTGCTCGTTTTCTAGAACTAATTCATTACTTTCAAAAAATTATAAATCGGTGACTGGCAAAAATATTTAGAATACATTTAGAAATGCTACTGTGTGGAAGAAGCTACCGAATAAAATCATCTAGTATGCTGACCACTGATCTACATTTTATTTCCCTCACCTATTAAATGCGATCACAAAATTTGAGAAAAGTCATGAAAAATAGCAAAGAACACATTTGAAGAACTAGGACCTGACAAAGTAAGAGACATAAAATGACACCTCTGAAAAAAGTACTTCTTTTAACGAAACCAGGCCATTTTGTCCCCTGGTTTTATAAAGACATCTGAATAAGAAATCCAAACCATTAGACTATCTAGGCTCTTAATTTTTTATCAATTTAATGAATACAATCTATATCTTTGCTACCAGAATTTGCATTTCTCTAATAAATGTGATAAATATGTTTAATAAATGTGATGTATTTTCTTAAAACTGTATGATCAGTTTTATATATTATAAGTAGTAATTCTTTTTTCATTAATCTGTATTGTGTATCTACTTTTTCCAATGTTAGTTTGCTTTGGACTTTTCTTCGTATATATTTGAATATTCAGGGTAACTTCTCCAAATTTTATTTTCTAAATGTTCATTATACAATTTAATTTTATTTTTATGTTTATGCATTAATACACAATGGATTTTATCTTATTATGTTTTAAAGTGAGAACATTTTTTTTATTTTGTGTCAGCACAAATTATTTGAAATCCATCCTGTCCAGAATTGAAGTAACATTCCTTGTGTGTATATATATAAAACAAACATAAATATTTGGCAAATTTTCTGAGATCTATTTCTTAATTTTATAATTTGTTCTACTGTCATACTCTATAGTTAACTATTATATACAATTTTAATGTTATCCAATAGGCTTCTTCACCACCCTCTTTTATGTTACTTTTGTGATGATAAATATTTATAACAAATGTCTTCATATAAATTATTTTTAAATGTCTATAAACAGTTCTAAGGCCACTTATTCTGGTATCTTTTCAAAAGTAGATTATAAATAATTTTTCTAAATGCCTGTATGGTATGGTAGTTGCTCTAAACCATTCGGGACATAGGCATAGGCAAGACTTCACGACTAAAGCACTAAAAGCATTAGCAACAAAAGCCAAAATAGACAAATGGGATTTAACTAAACTCCAGAGCTTCTGTGGAGCAAAAACAAACAATTATTAGAGTGAACAAGCAACCAACAGAATCAGAAAAAAATTTTGCAATCTACCAATTTGACAAAGGGCTAATATCCAGAATCTACAAAGAACTAAAATAGATTTACAAGAAAAAAATCAAACAAACCCATTCAAATATGGGTGAAGGACAAGAACAGACATTTTCAAAAGAAGGCATATATGAGGTCAACAAACATATGAAAAAATGCTCATCATCAGTTGTCATTAGAGAAATGCAAATCCAAACCATATTGAGATACCGCTTCACACCAGTTAGAATTGCAATCATTAAAAAATCTGGAGACAACAGATGCTGAAGAGAATTTGGAGAAATAGAAACATTTTTACACTGTTGGTGGGAATGTAAATTAGTTCATCCATTGTGGAAGACAGTGTGGTAATTCCCCAAGGACCTAGAAATAGAATTTCAGTTTGACCCAGCAATCCCATTACTAGGTATATATCCAAAGGATTAAAAATTATTCTATTACAAAGACACATACACACATATGTTCATTGCAGCACTGTTTACAATAGCAAAGACTCGGAACCAACCCAAATGCCATCGCTGATAGACTGGACAAGGAAAATGTGGCACATATACACCATGGAATACTATGCAGCCATAAAAACGATGAGTTTGTGTCCTTTGTAGG